>KZ067165.1:56522-78709 GCA_002091845.1 Anopheles cracens | reverse complement strand
TGCACTATCATTATGATTGATCACTTTGCCATCTCTAATCGTTCAATTTGGCATTTTTGTCCAAACTGCTTCTACCAGCCACTCCACGGACTCCACGGACGCATGTCCGTTGGCAAGTCATCGCACAAGTTGTCGTCACAGGTTTTTGGGACAGTCTCGCCGGAGCGGGACGCAGCTATTCGGGACTGGTGTTGGAATAGCTGTTAAAGGCGCTCGGGCAGCGCTTCCACGCCAGACGAACGTCGGAACGGCGATGTACTCCGCCTCTTAGCCGTGAATCTAAATGTCATCAAAACCAGGCACGCATGGAGTTATTAAACGTCGGTTTTTGTTGTTGTTGTTGCTGTCTTCCTCGCGTCTTGCTGTTGGGGGTAGGATCCTCTTCACGCAGGGATTTCCTGCCAAAGGAAGGGTGCTTGCCTGTGTGTCAGAGGCTGAATGATGAGGCGCGTGACAATCTGATTGAAGAAGTAGAACACGCCGGCAGTAGCTTCATGTTTTCGCTTGCTGAAGGCGGCGACCTTGTCCGCCGCCGTAGACTGGCATGGGAAGTGGCATTTCGTGATAAATTATGATTTGATTTCAGATTACGCGACCGTAAGCGATGCTGCTCTCGTGCAGCCGCGGACGCTAATGAGTTTATTCAGATATGCGGACGTGGCAGTGTAGTGTCCCATGATGGATTATTACGTTTGTGGTTCAGTTAGGTTGGGCTTCCTGCTGTCCGGATTCGGTGGAGGTTTTAAGTTCAACAATCTTGCTGGTGAGTGGCTTCCTCGTTTCGATGGTTTTATAAGGAAGATGATCTTGGTCAGATTGGTGTTACTTTTGGTGGTCCAAAGATCCGTCTCCAACGATCAAAATCTTCTTGATGAAAATCAAAGTAAAGATGCCATCGATAGTTCAGGATTGTTTTTATATTATATACCCAAAATATCTCAATTTTCTTTACTTTCTAGGAAGCTGTACTACTCTTACATAATCTATTCTTCAGGACACCTGAGTGATAGCCGCGGACAGGTTCTTTGCAGTCAAATAACGAAATGTAAAACAACGAAACAGCTGAAGAAGATATCAAGTATCACGTTGAAATGCATCACGTTTTGAAAGCCCCCTCCCAAACGAGCCGAATGTAATGGTGTTGTTTGTTTATTGGTCTGTTGTCTTAATCCAACGATTGATCGGTGGTTTCCAGCGGGCCACCGTCGAGGGTCAGCGCTAAGGCCACCCAAGAATGCCGCAGCGCACGTGTGTTCGCGTAAACCAACCGCGCTCCGTAAAACGTTCGAGAAACGATTCATTAGTGGCAATTTGTATTCCCGAATCGATTACAAATCTCTCACGCAAGATCGTGGATACGCGATATGATGGATATTCACCGGTGGCTAATAAAACTCGAAAATGCCAGATAAAAGCTCTCCCTCAAACTCTGCCGGGCACGAACTGCGACGAGCCGCGACGAGTGCAGCGTAGCGTTTGGCGCTCGAAACCTCGTGCCGCGGGTCCGCGTTGCCCAATGTCTTAATTAAAATCTATCACGGTTCCGACGACGCCAACGTGTGCCAGGTGGGATAGTATAACACGACAAAAAAAACATAGAAAACCCAATCGTCCAAACGGTGCAATGAGTGCGTGAAAGAAAAGCGCAGCCCGGCGTGTACCGTTTTGGGAAAGGGCATCTGGTTCTATGACGCATGACGCTGGTATCATAATCTCCCAAAATTAATTCTCCACGCCTTGCAGGTGAAGGACGTATCGGGACGGTTTCGGTGGTGGTGCTTTCGGGCAGCCGGTGGGCAGAGTGTTCCGCTACCACCTGCGGGGAGTCAAATTTCAATCACGTTTTAATCTACCGGCTCTCGTGTCGTGCTTTGTTGGTTCTTTTCGCTGATTAGACTTGACTGGTAATTGTGCGCGGAATTTGATTTTATATTGTTTTTCAATTCTCAAAACTAGACCATGTTCGTGTTGGGTGTCCGGAATGGATCTCTAGTATGGAGCTTATAAAAAAAACGACAAATTTCAACACACTACGTTTGTTTCCATCGCAGCAGCGTAATTTGTATGTAAATGAAACCCCCCCAGCTCGGATGAGCTACAGCGTTGAGAAATCTTTCTTTCACTCACATCCTCCCGGTACGGCAGAGCGTTACGCGGCAGAGGTGATAATTAACGATTTTCCGTTGCTCGACGATCGATTAGCGCCGAACGATTCGACAATCAAAACGGGATCGATGAACGGTAACATTTTTCGGATAACTTCAATCGACCTGTCTCACCGGATGTACTGGAGGAACATTTAAATTTTCTACCTTTTTATCGGTCGCAAGACTCAAGTGGCTTGAAGGCAGTATTTTAATGTGATCTTGAACGTCGGTTCCCACGTCGAGACGGTCCTTGCTGCTTCTTGCGAAATTGAGTGATTTTTTGTTTCTTCGCTTCCCACTAATAGGATATTGGGGTGGTGAATTTTATTTAACCACAAACGACGATTGAGCTACCCAAATAAATTGTATTCTATTTAAAGTCCACGTTGATAGTGTTGTTTCATTGGGCACACCAGCACAACAAAAAAGCTAATCTTCTCCCCCCCAAATGATCGACAATACGGCCGATTGTCCTTCGCGTATGTTAAACACGATCCGCAAAACAAGTTCCAACTGGCCAACTGGTTTCCATCCTCGGCACAGATGTGATGAATTCTAGGCAATAATATTTAAAATATTCGCAACATTTTTTTGTGTCTTGTTTTCGTCACCATCTGCCCATCTGTGTAGGTTTGATTGGGCATGTTGAAAAATAAATTTTATTGCTCGTAAGCCTTCCACGCGCTATCGAATGTACAACACATCCGAGACAATATCATTGAACTGCTAATCGATGATTGATCAATTTGTCATCGACGGATCGTTTGGATGTTCTTTTTTCCGCGGGAATGAAAACAACTCAAACTTTGCTGCCTAAGGATCGTCCAGACGCGGGGTCGTTGATCTACTTTACGGCCGACCGAATGCTGCAATGCGCTGGTCACGACCATGCCGTCTTTCGAAAACCGTCCAGAACGAGTTCTTGCGTTACGGCGTATTCGTTTCGGAAATACTTTCTCGACTCCAGAACAACCTGGAGAAACGCTCTCAACCAGATGACACAAATCTCCGAACCAGGATGCAAAGTAACGTTGGCATAGAAGAGCGTGCGGCACAAGAAACAGGAAACCTGCTGAAATTTCTCGCTAGATGCTAGATAGGCAAATCAATCTGACAGGCTGTCCGATGTGTTGTTTGTGAAGTTCCAGAAATAAATGTCGTACAGTAAGCTCCTTTCGTTGCCTGTGTGTGCGTTTTTTCTCGTTTGCTTCCCCACTTTACTCTTAGCGGTCGTTTGTGCTTGCTAATTCTTTGGAACGGCGTCGGATGGATGATTGTGCGGGTTTTTTTCCTTGCGAATTTCGTTATCGCGGATAGAAAAAGCGCGAAAGCTACCTTCCTTGCGAGTGGGATTGTTTTTTTGCTGCCTTCGGTGTGTGTGTGCGTCTATTATCATCTCCGCGTGCTCATCACCGTTGACTCACGGGGGCCTGGGTCGAAACGCGGCTGCGCGAAATGGGCTGTCTAGGGTAGCGGCACCTGCCGAGGTATTTCAAGGAAAGGTCGAACAGTGTCCCCCAGCAAGGTTTCCGAGCTGCCTTCACGCTTCGATTGATCTGGGCCAAGCGTCCCGGACCTTGCCAAAACTTTATTGCTCCGCGGAGCCAGAGAACTTCTTTTTTATTGGAACGCAGAACTTAAAAGTCCATTCCGAGTGCGTGGAATCATGGTAAAACAGATTGTATCAGTTTAGGATTTATTTTGGGAAGACATCAAAACATCGTCTCTTCTTCCTCCGTGAAGCTAAGCTACGCAAATAAACACCACCAAAAACAAACCCTTCCAAACCGCCAAAAACCAACCCTGACTTGACCTTACCTTCACAATAGCGCCCCTTTCCTTTTAAGGCACGGAGAAGCCATCGAACCGGTCAATGATGTCGCCAATCAAGAAAGTGTTGAAATGTATATTTGTTTACGGTTTACCATTTTTCTCTGCTCTCTGTTTTGTATTTCCTGTCGATCTTTTATTGTGTATTATTCTTCTTTAATCCCTCGTGGTCGGAATGCTTTCTTCCATCTCTTCCCTTGTTCCATTTATTGGGGAATCTTCTTGAAGATTTGTTTGTTGCTGTTACCACGCACGATCGGCAACCGTAATCAGCAGATGAGATATGAAAGCAGTTTGGCAGTCGCCAGACTGACCTGAAAACGTTTCCAATTAAGATTAATTTGTGAGTATTCTAGATGCTACTGAAGCAGTATAATCTTCGACTTTCTCCTCGCTTGTCATGACGTTCGAAATTGAGTGATTAATGTTTTGGGAATGTGTTTTCGTGCTACTGGTATATTAATCTTTTAAAAAAACGCTTCATGACCCAAGAAATGCAGAAGGCTCCGAGGGGCTTAAAGCAGCGAAATTAAATCATTTTTCATTCCTGTATTTCACTTCTTTACGTTCACTTGCGGGCGTCAGCATGGGCGAGAGCTTAAATTAATGCCTGGAAATGTATCATTCTCATAACTCAGCACGCAAATTATACACAAAATAATCGTTCCTCACATCTTCCAACAGCGCTAGAACGCTTCAAAACACGGAATACGCATAATAAACCACGCGAGATATATAGCAACCATAAACGTATCGACAGCAGCAAGTCCGTTTCGTACATTTCCAATGAGTTCCTTTGATTTTGATCACCACCCGCGCATGACTCATCCACCTTCTAACGACTTCTCCGGGATCATCAAAACAGACGTCACTTGCCGCTGATTTACAACCGTTCTACCGAATATATCACCGGCGGATTCGTTTTATTGACCTTGTTTATCATTCCTCCGTCCTTTCCGTGCGACGAAGAACTAAAAATAAAACGGACTTCTTTTTAGAACGCCTACGGCACTTTCGTCATCGACCAGACGGTTAAACCAGTTTCGTTCTTCGATTCTGTTCGCGAAATCTTCTTGCACGGCAGCATAAACGTGCCACCAATGGTACGCCGCCGGTCGAACGTTTAGATCCGGTTCGGAGTTCCGTAAGCGTTCCAGATATGGGCAGGCGCTGTTACTGCCCGCTGTTCTTGGCTCTTGTATCGCATCTTGACGCCTTCTCGGAACTCTTCAGACATAAGTGTGCTGGTCGCGTAACAGTGACGTCACTTCATAAATTACAGTAGCCAGCACAACGTTAATGTCCAAAGGTAGGCTCACCATGTGGATCGCTTTGTAAATCGCGCGATGTTTTTTTTTGCGCTATTTCTGCCCCATCAAAGAACTTCACGTTCGCGGGGATGCAAATTGGCTACAATCGCATCCCAAAGTCCACTAAAACCATACGCTAATGACATTTGGCAATACGCGAGCGCGCGCGCGCGCCCGTCGGGTTCCCTCCGCGAACCGGGCTATCGACAAGTGTCGATTGGGTGTGTAAGAGGCGTATTTTAAGTACCTCGTTTCGTTTCGCAGCTGCATCGAAAATAGAGTTAATTACCCGCTAATGAGTGTCGTTATATGAGCGAAGGACCCGGTCACCACTCAGCGTATGACATCTTCTTTTGTTCGCGAGCCGCGCTCGATGACAACGCCACTAGCTGCGTCCAGGAAATGACATTCCAATAATACAACCATCAAGAGCGATCGAGAATGAAACAAAAAAACACACCGCTTGAAACGCAACCTGCTGAGAACTTTTAACCGTGCCCACACAGGTTCGCAGCCAACTGACCCGGATCACTCACGCGACATCCGGTTCATCGCATTAGCGACGCGAACGTGCATGCGCGTGGTGGTGGTTCGCGTGACTTTGATTCTACCTCGAGTGGTTGTGACTAGAAGAAAGAGGAAAAAAAAGTTAACATGCCTGATTTGAGTCACCCAAAGTTCGACGCTCGCGGAGGAACAAAATCATGACTAACGGAAGATGCGAGGTGGGAACTGCTCGAGGTCGGTTGCATATGCGTTCGGGCTGGGCTTGACTAAATGCTCTCGAACCTTAAGGCCGCTCGTGTGGGTGTCCGTACCGATGCGGATGCCAGCGACCTTCGGAGGAAGTGACAGTCAGCCACAGCGGTATAAGGAAACCAAGCCAGGTGAGTCAGCAATTACACGTTGATGACGAGATGTTGATCAAGGATTAAGGAAAATCCCTCCACCGAAGCGGTAATCAAACGGGGTAAGGAATCGGTGCAACTAATTAATTGAACATCAAACATTCCTAGAAACAGTCAGATGTACTTCCTCATTTTTGCGGCTAGGTTCCTGCTGTCGGCGATCTTCAAACCGACGACGATCGCGCTGAGCTGTTGCAAGCCGTTGTTAATGTCTTCTTTATCTCGCAGGTTGTCGCGGAGTATTCTTCAGCGCTGTAAGGTCATGTTGCATGTCCGAAAGCGCGCTGTACTGTATTGCGCCGGGTTGCGAAAATTACAGTAGCCAGCACAACGTTAATGTCCAAAGGTAGGCTCACCATGTGGATCGCTTTGTAAATCGCGCGATGTTTTTTTTTTGCGCTATTTCTGCCCCATCAAAGAACTTCACGTTCGCGGGGATGCAAATTGGCTACAATCGCATCCCAAAGTCCACTAAAACCATACGCTAATGACATTTGGCAATACGCGAGCGCGCGCGCGCGCCCGTCGGGTTCCCTCCGCGAACCGGGCTATCGACAAGTGTCGATTGGGTGTGTAAGAGGCGTATTTTAAGTACCTCGTTTCGTTTCGCAGCTGCATCGAAAATAGTTTCGTTTTTGTTGTTGTTGTTGGTTTTGCTTTCGCGAAAGGTTAGAGACGACTGGTTGGGCCGCCGACCGAAATCGTGAGATTTGAGCTGCTCGATCGTTACGCCGGCCATCCGGCTGAATGTCAATGCAACCGGGCACGGGCAATTAAAACGATATTTGCTCGGTTTGACCAGCTCGGCTTGCGGCTTGCCCGGCCAGTTCCTAACCCGTGCGCGAATTCTTCCCACCTCCCCCGGTACCGAAATGCGATCCGTTCAAGGATGCGCGCATACGCTCGCGGACAGGCATAAATCATGACGGTACTCAGCGTTCTTCGGCTCCGTCACAGTGCGATCATGATTATCTTTTGCACCCTTCCCATGTCGCTGTCGTCGTCGATGGCAGGATGCGATTGGCGCGGTCCCTTGCGACAATCTTCCCGCCGGTGCCATTTGCCCAAACGTGCAAATAATGCGATTTCGCATGACGATCGGTCATAAAGCAAAAGGTGACATCCGCCGGGGCTAGAGGACGGCCGGCAGTGCCGATGTGGGTTTCTGCCGTGGCGTAGAGCCAGTGGTAAAGTAAGTAATTTTCGATAAATCAGTCAATCAGCCTACCCCGGCGGTGGATAATCGTCCACGTCCGCGCGCTTTGGAGCGAACCCCGCACGCTTCGGGGGGAGTGATTGAGTCGTGATTTTAATCTAAACTAAATCACTACCTCACGCCCCTCATGCCGTTGCTAGCTAACGAGAGAATACGTGACTCTTCCCGGAGCACCTGAAATTAGAGTTTTGACTTGTTTTGCGGCCCAATCGGAGTGAGAATTCTCCCACCGAATCTCAGCCACCGGTGACGACCGCAAAGCAGATGCCGCAATCGCCTAACCTTAGCATCTTAATCTCGTAATTCTCGAACCGTCAATTGCCTGGTGACTGGTGACATCTGGCGGCCCTATCTGACCTTTCTCCTCCCGTCGCATCGGAGAGTGCTGCTGGCGCGGTTTGTCATCTGTCACGTGAACGCATCCGTCACCGGGACACTAATCCGCATAATCCTTCGATGCGGTAGACGACCGGGCCGATCTCTCGCGTTGCTCGTACGCGCTGATGTACAACGTGTACGCTAGAGTCCAGTGCCCGTGCAGGACCCGACCCGACCCGTGAGTTTTGCGCAAGTGATGCGTCGTGCCGATTGCGACATCTTCTGCGTTCTGCGTCACTTTCTTGGTGGAGTTTGCACCGCGGCAAGAAGGCAAGAAGAACCGAACGAAATGTGTTGAGAAATTTGTGAAAGGAGATCTGGTTGCGAAGAACAACTCCGGAATCGAAAAGGAGCTGAACTAAGTATAACGAATGACGCTGCTGATGTGAGGTTCTGGTTCGACGGGATACGCTTTACGGAGGTTCTTAACTGTCACTAAATTTAGCTAATAATAAGTATTCTTAATGTTTTTCCATAGAAATGGCAAAGTCAGTATTGAAAATGTTCTAGTCTGTAATCCTTTAGATATGCCTGTATCAGTTCGATGGTAATAACTTCAACCAAAATATGAAACATAGAGAAAATAGTCGAGAGAGAACAATAGGCCATAGTTGCTTGATGATTCATCTAACCGAAATGTTGATCTGCATGCTTGAACGGTGCAGAGGAAATATTTGTCAAATATTTAAGTGTCTTGAGGCAATCACCTGAAGCTAATTTGGTGTCATACGATCGCCAGACATTCCCGTCTCTCCTGGCTACACGTCTTATTAGCCATACGCCTTTCTGCTTGGTGGATTTGTTTGTTGAAAAGCCGATGAATTGGTATTCGTTTCCAGCGAAACCCAAGCAAGAGACCCAGCAATGATAGTGCAAAAAAGGCTAATTGCGATCACTACGAGGCGTGTGTCCAAAAAATCTGTTTGCGATTATTTATTCAAAATAGATGAATGGACAGATATAGAAGGATTTGAACGCTTACTCAATGAATTGATCATTTGTAGCTAGGATATTCCATACTAAGCTTGAGCTTGTTCATTTGACTTAAATAACCAAGATTTTGATTCTTGATTTTTTTTTTATAAATAATGGGATACAAATTATGTCTCTACTATTGTTACCAATACTATTGCCTTCTAATACTAAGAAAAATCGTTACCAAATAATTCTTAAGATTATCTTTTTTTTCAAGATTTTTTTTTTCAAACATATAATAACGTGTACACATCTTATTGTGTGCTGCTGTATGTAACAAACACTGTATGGACACATACATGTTTACGGCTAAACGTAAGCGCCGAATGCGTAGGCTTTCGAGACCTGGA
The DNA here is from genome assembly GCA_002091845.1 of Anopheles cracens. Lineage (NCBI taxonomy): Eukaryota > Metazoa > Arthropoda > Insecta > Diptera > Culicidae > Anopheles > Anopheles cracens. The sequence goes on along the minus strand of KZ067165.1, from coordinate 69,595 downwards.
CGTTAAATAAAGCAGTTGTTTCGAAAATCGCTCCGCTGGAATAATTATTATATTTTTTTAAATAAATTGTTGAAAATAGAATACAGGATTTTTCATCCTTTCTTGAGCAGCTCTCACAGTTAGATGAATTCGCGCCCACTCAATGTTGAAATCCTTCCACCCATACTTGAAATGGCATTTCCCACACAGATCTTCCCCACTGTGTTTAACATGTCAGGTAGAAAACTTCCAACGACGCAATTGTATCGATTTGTTCGAAGCCAATCCTTGAACTACACATTATAACCACTTCAAGAATGGTTGGAAGGATTTCAACATTGAGTGGTTGCGATTTAATCTAACTGTGGGAACTGCTCAAGAATGGATAACAAATCCTGTAAATATGTACTTGTTCAGAGCTTCACAGTCAATTATTAAGTTTTTCAGATTGAAAATGTAGAAACGATAAGTTGAAGGCTTTGTTTTAAATTACAGTCCATGTTTGTACATTTAAACGAATGTCATGTATTCAATTTCCGCATAATGCCTAGGTTTAGGCTGTCAACCTCTTGAACGCATCTCCCTCTTCTATTGACTTCTATCGCCTTCAGCCTCCACCAGGGAAGGTTTCTTCCAGAAGAAGTACGTTTATAGGCACGTGCTACCGAAGCGTGCGCCTTACGCAGCCGTCTAAGCGCCAGAGATGATTGAAGATGTGTTGACGTTTGGGAAGGAGGAAGTTTCTCCCAGCGCCGGGGCGAGAGTAGCAGCCAGGGCCACCGTCAACGGGAGATGCCACCAACGTCGGTTGGCGCCGGGTGGCATCACTAAGCCGCCGCCAAATGGGCTAATGTGCGTAACCAAGGTTAGGAAGCTTACGGTTCGGCCCGACCGCCGGCAGGCTGAGCTGCACTCAACCAGGCCAAACCGTTCGTAACGCTCAGCCAATTTAGGGGGAGCTTTGTGTGTGAGTGTATTTCGGTCTCGGGCGTTATAAAACTATTTTCGCTAATTCTCCAAGATCATATTTTGCGATGCCATGATGTCGTGCTTTCTGCCGCTGCGAACGCTTAGGGGACGGCCTATTATAGCGCGGGGATTATGTTGCGATGGGGACGCGAGTGTGGTCATACGTTGGTTAGGAGTGATTTATTGTCACGTGAAAAGAGCATTGTATCATAATAAGGTGTTTTTTCGCAAGTATTTTGGAATGCAAAACAAACCACACCAGTCTGGGCTACGTCGTCGGCTGTTTTATGGCACCGCTAAGGCAAAAATGAGCACCACAGCTAACGGATCCTAATTAGATACCCACAGGTAGTGCCCGCGGCAAAACGACACCCAGAACAATGGGTGGAATCCGGAAACGTCACGAACACATCGCCGGTGCCGAAAATAACACTAAATTTACGGCTAAAAGCTCGAGTGAAATTTTATGGCACCCCCCCCAACTCATCCGGGGTGGTGGTTGCCAATTTGCATCGACGCAGGCACGGCGACGGTGACGATCTACTGCCCGCCGGGGGCAATGATGTCCTCAAAATCGGCAAGCGCCGGCAAATAAAGCGGCTGGCAAACGAAACGAAACCAAACACGAACGTCGCCGCTTGCGAAAAAATAACAGGCGTCAGAAATAATTCTGTTATTATGGAGGATAATCATCAGCATAATCATCAGATAATATTTATATTTCTTATTGTTCTATAATAAACTTTATGGCTGTATTATTTATTCACTTATAAAAATGTCTTCAGCGTCATTTCACGATTGAAGTTCTTGGAAAATGATTATTTTACTGTCTCTAAAACAAGAATGGCGAGGGAAGTTCTCTATTAACCACTTGCAAAGAAGAATCACACTGAAACCTGCACAAAGCCGGAATGGAATCTTTGTGAACAAAACGCTTATCAACGTCCTTAAATCATTCTCGTTTATCTCTATCTTTCATTCCTATAAATGGCGCCTATATATGGAGTCTGGATCATTAGGCAAGCAGATCTCTGCATGATTATTCTCTTATGGATCTTTATAATACTCTTAAGTATGGTATCAAAACTAGCAAACCATAATGCAGCTCATAAAAAATACTTCGTTTCTATCTTGGTCCTACAGACGCTCGGCCCAGCGAGATGCAGAGCTTCTCCGCAGATGGTTCTCATGCGACCAGGCAGATTCCACTCTCATTACCATGGGAAATAAAACCCCGAACATTACCTTCCCCGAATGGAAGCACAACGACGCACTTAACCGATTCGCTCGGCAGGGTTGTGCCGTACCGTAGCTGGATGAAAATTGCAGCGGCCAAACCTGCTACCTGCTCCGGCTTAGTCATCGTCGCTTAGTCGTCCATCGGCATCAAATAAGAACGATCGATTTATGACCCTGTCTTGTGGCCCGCGCGCCCGGCCAATGCCAGACGGTGGATTAAGACCGAACGAGACCCCTCTTGGAGGTCTCTCCCCAACCGGGGGTCGGACGAAATTTGAGGACACACACACACACACACACACGCACGCACCGGACCCGATCGGTATGTGAACCCGTATCCGGTGCGATAATCGTGAAAATCACCTTCACCTACTCGTCTGCCGGTCGGTCGGAATGTCGGGCCTAAGACCGGCGCGCTAGATCACGCCGCTGAGAAATCAATTAAACGCAAACACGAACCCGGCATTGGACGGCCAAAACCGGGTGGCCAGCCGCACCAGCTCCGGTGATGATCGGTTTCGATGACGATCGCATGAAAAATCAAGATCGAGGCGAACGAAAACAAGAAGAGGTCAATTACGCTTACCACGGGGGGGCCTCCGTGTGGCATCGATTGTTCTGCATCTGCAGCCGCAGCTACCGTCCATAAGAATCGAAAATTGATTACCGCTCTTGCATTCTCGTTTAAACGGGCGCAGGCGCATCAATCAAAGTGTCCCATCGGAGCGAGCGGCATCGGTGAGCCGGTGGTGGTTGTTTTAATTGGTTGCCTGATTGGTTTGTCATTAATTCGAACGAACCTGGTGAAAAATGGACAATGACAAGCGCGGTAATAAGTCCGTGCTAAGTGGTCAATTTTTCTCCGCTCATTCACACGTCGACACATGTTTTCACCTGCACCGGGAAAGCATGGCTGGCGTGTGCGTTTTTGCTCCATTTGATGTAAAAATAAAAACACACCAGCCTCGTCGGCGGATGCAGAACCAAAAATCGACACAACTTTGCCTCGGTCTGCACGGGTGTGCGTCTGTTGACCGTCTTTAAGCGTCACCGAATGTGGCTTCAAACGGCATCGATGAGGTGAACAAGAAATTTGCATCTTTCGCTCGTTTTAAGATCGCTTCGCACGTAACTCACGAGAAGCTGCGAGGTTCGTCGCTTGCAAGGGCCACGAGTGAGTTTTTCGTTGCACTCGGCCAGCGAGCGCACTGAGAGAGTGGGTGCCGGTGAGTGGATTTCAGAGAGCTCGCGTGAGTGTGCGCGCCCGTGGTTTTCCCGTGCTCGATCGCGCTGGGAACGGGCTGCTGCTGCTGCGGCAAGATCGTCGGCAACTTCTAGCGCTGCTCGAGCGCACTCATTCCGCCCTTGCTTCTCGACACTCACCACCGCCCGGTCGCTCACGCGCCAAATTCCACCCGGATTCATCTTCTTCCTCCGGCGGCGCTCGGGTGGGCAGGGGTGGGGGCAACACGGCGAGAGAAAGATCGCGCACAACAAATCGGACGCGTCCGGGCCTGGTCGACCCGGGATCGCGCGTAGGAAATCCCCGCCGCCGGTGCTGCGAGCCGTTTGCGGTGGCTATATATAAAGTGCTGATCTTGGCGACCCGCACTCATAGTTTAGGTGGTCGTTCACCAAAATCGTTCGTTTTTAGCGATCCCGCCTGGTTTGCGCCGAAACCCGGGCGTCGAAGCGTTACACGCAGAACACGCACGAAAGCACCCGGTACCCGGACCCCATTTCCTGGGCCCGCAGTGATTTGGGCAGTGGGCCGCGCCGTGCCGTTGTGTGGAGAACAAAGCAGCGCTTGAACAAAAAGAAAAGTGAATCGCCAAAGTTAAAAGCCTCGGTTTTACGAGCACAAACCGTTAGCCGTATCGAACTTGGAAAGTGAAACGAAAGCGAAAGTCAGCGGCGTTGTGGTGCGTTCTGGCGTTTTTTTTTTGGTAGTGGTGCATTGCCGCGTGTAGTGTGCAGTTTGCAGTTTTGGGAGCGAAGATTCTCGGTCCTACTTTGGAGCGCTGTGAGAATAAATCAAAGTAAGCATCGTGGGGCTGGGAGTAAAGTGAACATGAAGTAGAATAAGGACATCACGTAAAGGAATGCTATTTGAAGCTGCACGACAATGGAAAGTTCTCGAAGTGACTCGGCGATACCGAGATCGAACACATAATATTAGAGTATCATTAATTACGCCACGATGAATATTATTTTGTGTGTGTGTGTGTGTGTGTGTGTCTTTTTTCTTCTCTCGTTTCTCGTTGTGTCGTGTGCACAACATTCAGGGCCTTGCCGTTCCTTGCGGCGGCTCGAAAGGCGGGTGGAAGGACTCGAAGGAGCGAGGCAAACGAAATGCAAAACGAAAAAACGGGCAAAGGCCTTAGGGCACGGTCAGCGTGCTATAATCGTGTTTCGTGGATCGTTTCTGATGGGGTGATCCGTTGTTATCCGCTTTCAAAGCGTTGCCGCTTGGTTCGTGTTGGTATTAAATAATGCAACTGTAATTGACACTTGATTCCTGTTTCGCCGTTCGGGATTCGGGTGACAATGGTTGGAGCCTTTTTTTTCGAGCGGCTATCATTAGCCGGCTATTAGGTTGCTAATAGTTTCGATCGCTAATCGCGGACGGGTTGTGCAGGAAACAAATCTAACAGCGTGTATCGAAAATGCCATCGGCTATCTGAACGATTCTCATTCTTCTTACTGTTGGCCCTCGTAAAATAAGAAACAAATCCGATTTGGGATCGTTTTCACGCTGTTTGTTTTGCGCCTCGACACTTGTAGGCTTCCGTTCCGCGTTTATCACTCCAAAGAAAGGTTAAGCACGTAGAAGAGTCGCACTCCACGGTGTGCGTGCTTTACTAGGACCTCCGCTTTGAAGCTCAATGCCAGCCGGAATCATCGACGATCATGCAACACGCACGCACACACGCGTCCCCAGTGCGTTTATCTGCATACAGCGCAGAAGCAGCTGTGCAGAAGGCAAACGCCACCGCCAGCCTCCTTCCCTATTGATCAATCAATAGCTGCGCTGGCGATGCTTCGGGTGTGCAATCTTCGACGAAATTATGAAAACCCCATACGGCCCCAAAACACCGAAGCCGATGCGGGGCGCGCTTGTTCAGCGTCCGTTCGCGTAAGGTCAAGTTGAAGACGAAACGGCCGCGGGCTGCGATACCTCTGTGCCATTGCCTTTGGCATCTCGATAGCTCGCCTTAATCAATCGCTATTTTCGGGTGGAAAGCGCCCCTCGCGGTGTTACCCAATGCCCGAGGACGACACTCCGGTTCGACAACAGGTTCGTTTTGTAGAAAACTTTGGCTGCCTGGCTTTTTTTCCCCTGTCTTCTATTGATGTTTTGGTTGCGACTCACGAAACCGACCCGGGGGTCGGGTGGGCTCGGGTGGGATTTATTTTCATTTTATAACATCTAAATTAATGCAGCCGCAAATGGGAAGGGTCCGCCGGACGGTCAGATTGCCAAATCTTATCACGCGTGATCCGTGCGTTTTTTTTTTATCTGGTGGGACGTTTCAGAAACAGACTTAGGAAGAGCTTCAATTAGCTAACTTAAGCGAGGCTAGTTTCAATTTTATTTACGTCTTTTTTCTTCGCTCTTCCAAATTTCATTTTAAACCAATCCTCTACCTGTGCCATGCGTGGATACGCAAGGATACAATAAAGTTCCGCGATTGGGCGAGTGGCTTATGCAACCCGCGAGAAGGGGGGAACTGGTTTCCAGCGGCGTGCCATTTGCTCCCACCGGCGCTCAATCCACTTCCTTCGGATGAACCGGCGTGGCGTCCTGTCCGCGGTACTCCATTACCCCATTTTGCGTCGCGGCTTTGGGGGATGTGACCTGGTTCGTTTTTTCTCGCTGCCGTGCCCTAGGTCAGGACTGGGATGCCATGCCATCACGGTTGCATAAGCGCCACGCTGGACCATGGGATGCATGGATCTTCGCTCGCTGCAGGCGCGTTGACAATGTAACAATCGGCGGTCATTGTGTTTTTTTTGTTGCCAATTGGCACCTACCGGAATCGAAACGCCGTTGGGTGTTACAAATTGAGCCAATAGAAGGGTGAAAGCAGCCACTTTCTTTCCCACCAGACGTTCTTCGCCGTGACGGTGATTTGGGGTCGAGATTGGGAGTGTGATTGTGAATTATCGGATTGATACTAATTGAGCCGGTGACACAATAATCCCCGACACGACACGCCGTTGGGGATGAGTAGATTGATGGTGTTAAATTGCGTTTAGCAGTATCGCAGTGGAGCGTCTTCGAAAGGAGGAAATCTCCACACACACACACTCGAAGACAAAGGCGATACAAACGTATCCTAATTGAAAGACCGCAGCTAATCGGGCATTATTGTATAACAACCACCCGATTCACACTTCCTGCCCGTGTGTATGGTTGATGTCCGAAATTCCAAAGTTGACCTCACGATTTAGCTCCCCTGAGTGGACATTAACTCCCATCAATCTCGAAGAACGCATCGAAGAACCATTCCGCACTTTGATCCGTCCGGTTGCCGGACGAAACGAAACAGCTGATGTAGGCACGCACGCCGTCTAGCCTTGGCGGTTGAGCGATAGCCGAGCCGGATTATGGATTGAGCGATTGCCATCTGTTAGATCGAAGATCGGCACGCACGATTCGTGACGGTTCCGCGTACAGCCTCACCCGAGCAGCGAACGAGGAAGCGACCGCGACGCTTCATTTGATTTATGCAATCGGGTGTGATTTGTTTGCTCGACGAAGGGGGCTTATTTCTATTTCCTTTCCATCGTTTCGGCTGACAAAGAATTTTACTTAAAGTGACGGTGCCCGATGCCGCCGACGATAAGCGCCCTGTCTAGCTGTGAAGAGACGGACGGGCCCGAGCAACACCTTCAAACGGAGGAAGGAGAAGAAGGCTCCCATAAAGGGCATATAATTATTTGATAGCTCGGGCCGGGCGACAACGACGGGCATTTTGTTCATTTCGTCTTAATGTGTCGGGTTTCAAATTACCTCCGAAATCCGGCTGGAGCATAATAAAGCACCGGGGTGGATTTGGAGGCGTTGCAAGGTCGCGACTTCCGTCCGACGAGCGAGCCCTTTCGGTGTCGATAGCCCGTCCTCCGCAAGGGCCGCCGCGCGAGCTGAGTTCGTTCGCGTAAGGTCAACGACGGCGACTCCGCACCCGACGACACGAAAACGCTCATCTCCCTTCCGGAGGATGAGCAGCACGATCGGATAATCGAAACGCACACGCACGCACGCATGGTATGCAAGCTCGAAAGCAACATTTATAAGGTCGCGGACAGCTCCTTGTGGCTTCTTTTTTGTAATGCTAACTTAATTTTATTCGCAACACCCCGGTGGTGGTAACATTAAATGTTTCTTTTTTGCTTCGGAGGCGTGCGTGAATCCGCACGTTCGGCGTGTGTGGGAAAAGGAAAGCAAGAAAGCGAAAAGAAGCCTACTGGGCCATCGCGGCAGGGTGGCAAAACGCTCGCGAGCGCGCGCGCGCGCGCGTAAATAATGTGAATTTAAGAGGCCCCGCGGTAGAAGCATAAAATAACAAGGCGAAGATCAACACGACGAGATGAGAAGACGATCACTCCCCACGGGCGCTGGTGACGAAGTTCAAGGTTGGCCAGTTGTGGTCGGTGTGCTGTTGGGAACGTTTTCTGATGTTTCACCGCGAGGAACGAAGCGAAAATTACGATAAAAATACGAACATTTCGATGCGATCGTTCGATGGCTGATCGAAGCGTTGCCTAACGGTGCACACGAGAAATTCACGCCCATCCGGACGGACTGTCGCAATGCAACGCACCGTGCGCCACGTGCGCTAATGAAGCCGTCTAGGAATGCACGAATTATTAGCATATATGTAGCGGTGACCCTACGAATTTGACACTCACACCACGGGGCGAGTGAAACAGAGAAAAAAGGGTCCGAGCGTTGAAGATCATTCTGTGAGATAATCGCGAGCCACGGAGAGACCTTCGCCAACGCGAGGGAGATTTGTTGTCCGAAACGTCCGACGGTGGAGGGTTAAAATATCGATTAGCGTCGATTTGCCGGGTAAAGAAGAAGCAAACCAAGATGAAACGCCGATGGCCTCAACCCCCCCCCCCGGGTGGTGTGTGTTTGCCTAAGAACCCATCGGCCCTCGGACCATTGTACCCGGCCGCTTGTCGTTGGTTAATCGAAACAACAACTTTACATTTTTTGTTCCCCACGGCTTTCGACGGTGAGAACTTTTCCGTTTCGGGTTTTGGCCGGGCTGCGGGAGAGATGCATCGGTTGCCATTGTGTCGCGTGACACTGTGCGATGCGTACGGAGGCGTGTGCGCATTGCGTAAACTAACCCGCTCGTTGCGTTTTTCAAGAGCCGAGAGACTTGCGGCGGAAGGTTCGTCGCTTGCTGCGGCGATGAGTCTTTCGTGTGTGAAGGCGTGCTAATGAGGGAATTTCGTGTCATTCGTTTGTGTTTCGCCGTGTGTTGCTGCAAAAGGGTTGGTTTTAATCGTTCTCTTCTCTTGTCTCTCTCTCTCTCTCTCCTTTAGATGAACCATCGAACGAGGGCCCTGCTGGGGCTGCTGTGCATAGCGGGGCTGGCGACGGGCCAGCTGAACCAAAGCTACCGGCCGGAGTTCTTCTCGCCCGGCCAGGGCTTCCAGTCGGTGTCGGCGCAGATCTCGACCAGTAATGGCCAGCAGTTTAAGCGTCAGGCTCCGGGTGGCGGTGCGGGGGGTGCCGGTGTCATCCCGCATGACCAGAAGAAGCAAACCACCTTCTGGTGGGTGGCACCGGACACCCCGTTCAAGGCGACTAAAATCGGTGGCGGTGTCCAGGAGCCGCCCGGTGCCGGTGGCGATGGGGAGGACGGTGGGGCGGCGGCGGCGGCGGCGGCCGGCGGGGCGGCCGGTGTGTCCCAGACGGCCTTCCAGGCGTCGGCGGCCCGGACGGCCACGGGCCAGACGGGCCAGACGTTCGGGGCCGGTGGAACCACCACGTCCATCCAGTCGTCGACCGCGTCCCGGACGATCGGCACGCAGACGCAAGGGTTCCAGGGGGGTGCGGCCGGTGCGATCGGCGGGACGCGGTCGACGATCAGCAAGAGCTCGACCAGCTCGACGTTCGGTTCGCAGGGCGGCCTCGGTCAGCAGGGCGTGATTGCCGGCAGCTCGCGCACCAGCTCGACCACGTCCAACACGCAGGTGAACACGGGCACCGTGCAGCCCGGTGTTGGCGCTGGCGGCGTTCGCACGTCCACGATCATCCGGCAGTCGAAAACGTCCACCACGACCGGGGTCGCCCCGGTTCCGGCGCCACCGCCCACCACCTCCATCCAGAGCACGACGACGGGCGTGCGGACGGACACGATCACGTCCAACGTGAACAGCCCGGTGCCGAGGACCACCGTGGACGTTACTAAACAGACTAACGTAGATACGCAGCGTACCAACACTATCCAAACTAACCTCTACCCGGGGCAGCCGGGCCAGCCGGGCAGTACGTCCACCTCGACGGTCGTGGGGACCGCCACCCAGACGTCCGGAGTAACACCAAGTAACGCCTTTGCTCTCCTTTCTATCCTTCTCGCTAATCTTTTCGCCCCAAAACTGACAGCCCACACGTCAGCCAGCCTACAGGAAACAGGAAACGCGCTGTTACGTTTCGCTGGATTAAACAGATAAGACGGAGTAGTTTGCATGCTCGTAGATTAGATATAACCTGTTCGAGTGATGTCTCAATTTCTTCCACTAGCTTCTTCTATCTCTCTCCCTCTCTGCTTGTTGTGATGTGTAGTTAGCGCTTTTGTTTGATTGTTGCATGCTCTAGTAGATTTGTTTTGTTTGCGCTTTTTCGTAGAGTTGACAGGCTTTGCAGATTGGCTTGCTTGTTGATGCGTGTTTCACTAACACACACCTCAATTTGTCTCCGGTGCAGATAACTACGGCGGCACGACGGTGACGAAGACGCAGGAGCGCACGGACGGGGGCATCACGAGCAAGGTCATCACCACCGGCACGATAACGCGCCCGTACTACAAGCAAACGACGCTCACCTCACCGCCGCAGACCGACGGGTACAACTACCCGGTGCCGGAAACGGTTCCGTGCTACGAGCCGAACAAACTCTGCGCCCCGAATCAGTTCTGTAACGACGGGTTCGTCGACGAGTCGCAGCTGAACCTGTTCAACACGAACAACCAGGTGAGTCCGGGCGGAGAGGCGAGTGGGACATGCGTGGGAGAGAAGGGTCGACATCAATCACTGGAAGATCGAGCGAAACACCTCAGGACCTTAGAACTGAAGGTGTGTGTGTGTGGGGCATGTGCGAGGTTGATGTAACGCAGCGTGAATGGTAATTTGAAGGAATTATTCAATCGAAGTGAGCGTGGCATCTTGAGCAATGCAATGCGTCCGTTGGTGTATGAATGATTGATGAAGTGGGTCTAATCGATCCTCCCCGGGGAACGCAACGGACGCGGTTATTGTTTTGAATGGTATTGACATTTGACAATCGAGCTGTTGAAACCGTCATTCAGTGTCAGCAGACTGGAGATGTCACCGTGTGAATGGTATTTGACGAACTCCAGATTTTGAAATATTTTTTCTATTTTTTCTTGAAAATTGTTATAAAAACAGAAGAATGATAGTCTTCAACTGAATATGTATAGACGTAAAGTACGAGTTAAATCGTTTGACTGATCACCTTCAAAGAAATCCCAAATTGAAGTCTTGAAACATCACTCGATCTGTTGACTAATCATGAAAATTTGACTGCTAATAGTAATGCTATTCAGTCTAGTCCAAACTAACCCACTCGCTCTGGTGTTAGTAGATGAACATGCTGCTTACGTGGGAGAGGCCCCAAACGACCGAAATTCGACCGCCTTCCGGGGTGATGAATCGTCGATTAAACTTTCACCTCCCGAACCGAACACGACCGGCTCGCTCGTGTCGATCGTGTCATTCTTTATTGGCCCGTACGGACGTACTACAACGTACCACACTGAAGCAACGAGCCGGGCTGACACAAATTGAGCAGTTTGTGTCGTCGCTCAATGCGTGGTAACGCCATTCACACGTTTACTCGCTGCGCTGAATGTGATCATTAGCCTTTTTCCCCGTTCCCATCGGTCCCTTATTCAAATGTCACCATCTGCCGGCCCGCTAGAACCACGTGACGGGGCGTGACATTTCGTGCGACGCGTCTGGGGCAACATTTTAATCCCTGCCATCCCGCCGCGGTTCGCGTTTGTGCGCGCGTCTCAATGCGGGAAATGATTAATAAGTTCATAATTGACAACGCTTCATGGGCCCGTGATTTAGTGACCCAATTTTCACGGTGACTACAGCCCGAACGGCCACGCGAAACTAATCGATTCCCGCGTCCATTATCGATAGGAGTATCATCTGAATTGGCGTGTTTTGTGATGTAACGTATGGACCAAACTCGTCCGAATAATGGAAGCCCCTTTATTGACGTTCGTCCCACAGTTGTCCCACATCCCACGGCGCGACACCGAGTGACATATCAATAAATGCGCGGAATGCGCGAAATGTGACACGCGTCATGTGACGGCCGTGTCGTTTCGGTTCCTGTCGCATCTAAAATTAACACTCGCGGGCGTTCCCGTTTTGGGAGGCTCCTGCTCTTGATAGCTGAAGGCGCGTGCTGAAGATGTTTTTTTTTGGAATGTTGTCTCCTTGGTGAGATAGGTATGTTCGGGCTCTCCTTTGCACGTTCCAACACATGCTATTTGTTACCGCACCGAATTCGTGCCAGTATCAGGATGAGTTGAGGTGAAGCCAGAGAAATAGTTCACGCAACCGACGACACCTTGTACGTGCGGTGTCAAATAAATCGTTTTCATGGATGTGACCCAACTGGGGAGAGCAGCAAATCGACCATCGACTGCTGACAGGTGAATAGCGGTGAGAGTGAGAAATTGTGCCCATTCTTCAGTGCTCACGTCTCACGTTGGCGGCTTATTTATTTCGGCGCTGTTTTAAAGATGGCAATTTGTTTGCGACACGGGAAGACCTCAGACGCCGCGTGAGTTATTGCAGGAAGGAATGTCCGATTGCAACACCTACAGCGAGTGCTAGTATGTGCTCCTTTGCCCGGCTCGCCGCGAATCGTAAATTCAACTCGCAGGAGGATGCGACCGGCGGGATTCCAGTCGAACCGATCCCGTATCTTGTACCGCCAATCAGCGCCAATGTACGTGCTGATCGGGGGCTACATTGCGATCACAATTTGCATCCTTATTGCATAAGCACTGCCGTACAATTTGTCATTCAAATGAAGCCAACCTTGCCATTTCTGCGCCAGCACGTGGTGAGTTATTGCTATCGAAACAGAAGCCACCCGTAGAACGGGCGGTAATTAAAATGGAAGCACCGGGCGATAAATTTGCGCACGCTGTGCATTCCTCGATCCGCCGAGTGCAGATGCTTTGCGCGACGCGACGCGCTGTTGCGTGTGTTTGCATAGTGCCCGCTGGGAATTAATCTAACATCGGCGTGCGAGAGGTCACATGTGGCGCCCGGGGAGATTGCGCCAACTGCAGAAAGGTTAAACACGGTTGCCATTTGAGGCGCGTTTAAATCACCCCATCCGCATGGGCAGCGCAGGGCTGATTAAAGCGTATCGGGCGCGAACGTTCACCTGCCTGCGAGGAGCTAGGAGTCACCGCGCGTATCATCTTCACCACTGTATGGCGCCTCCGAAGAAGCGAACGAACCGGTGACTGCCGCACGGGCCTTCCCTTTGGGCTTTTGGGGTTAAAGGTGCCTTATCAGATGGTGTTTTCGTTAAAAAACGACTGATTGTGTATCGTGGACATGCGCACCGCGGCATGCTGCAACGACAC
>KZ067165.1:24586-56512 GCA_002091845.1 Anopheles cracens | reverse complement strand
CACGACACGCCGTTGGGGATGAGTAGATTGATGGTGTTAAATTGCGTTTAGCAGTGGCGCAGTGGAGCGTCTTCGAAAGGAGGAAATCTCCACACACACACACACACACACACACTCGAAGACAAAGGCGTTACAAACGTATCCTAATTGAAAGACAGCAGCTAATCGGACATTATTGTATAACAACCACCCGATTCACACTTCCTGCTAGTGTGTATGGTTGATGTCCGAAATTCCAAAGTTGACCTCACGATTTAGCTCCCCTGAGTGGACATTAACTCCCATCAATCTCGAAGAACGCATCGAAGAACCATTCCGCACTTTGATCCGTCCGGTTGCCGGACGAAACGAAACAGCTGATGTAGGCACGCACGCCGTCTAGCCTTGGCGGTTGAGCGATAGCCGAGCCGGATTATGGATTGAGCGATTGCCATCTGTTAGATCGAAGATCGGCACGCACGATTCGTGACGGTTCCGCGTACAGCCTCACCCGAGCAGCGAACGAGGAAGCGACCGCGACGCTTCATTTGATTTATGCAATCGGGTGTGATTTGTTTGCTCGACGAAGGGGGCTTATTTCTATTTCCTTTCCATCGTTTCGGCTGACAAAGAATTTTATTTAAAGTGACGGTGCCCGATGCCGCCGACGATAAGCGCCCTGTCTAGCTGTGAAGAGACGGACGGGCCCGAGCAACACCTTCAAACGGAGGAAGGAGAAGAAGGTTCCCATAAAGGGCATATCATTATTTGATAGCTCGGTCCGGGCGACAACGACGGGCATTTTGTTCGTTTCGTCTTAATGTGTCGGGTTTCAAATTACCTCCGAAATCCGGCTGGAGCATAATAAAGCACCGGGGTGGATTTGGAGGCGTTGCAAGGTCGCGACTTCCGTCCGACGAGCGAGCCCTTTCGGTGTCGATAGCCCGTCCTCCGCAAGGGCCGCCGCGCGAGCTGAGTTCGTTCGCGTAAGGTCAACGACGGCGACTCCGCACCCGACGACACGAAAACGCTCATCTCCCTTCCGGAGGATGAGCAGCACGATCGGATAATCGAAACGCACACGCACGCACGCATGGTATGCAAGCTCGAAAGCAACATTTATAAGGTCGCGGACAGCTCCTTGTGGCTTCTTTTTTGTAATGCTAACTTAATTTTATTCGCAACACCCCGGTGGTGGTAACATTAAATGTTTCTTTTTTGCTTCGGAGGCGTGCGTGAATCCGCACGTTCAGCGTGTGTGGGAAAAGGAAAGCAAGAAAGCGAAAAGAAGCCTACTGGGCCATCGCGGCAGGGTGGCAAAACGCTCGCGAGCGCGCGCGCGCGCGCGTAAATAATGTGAATTTAAGAGGCCCCGCGGTAGAAGCATAAAATAACAAGGCGAAGATCAACACGACGAGATGAGAAGACGATCACTCCCCACGGGCGCTGGTGACGAAGTTCAAGGTTGGCCAGTTGTGGTCGGTGTGCTGTTGGGAACGTTTTCTGATGTTTCACCGCGAGGAACGAAGCGAAAATTACGATAAAAATACGAACATTTCGATGCGATCGTTCGATGGCTGATCGAAGCGTTGCCTAACGGTGCACACGAGAAATTCACGCCCATCCGGACGGACTGTCGCAATGCAACGCACCGTGCGCCACGTGCGCTAATGAAGCCGTCTAGGAATGCACGAATTATTAGCATATATGTAGCGGTGACCCTACGAATTTGACACTCACACCACGGGGCGAGTGAAACAGAGAAAAAAGGGTCCGAGCGTTGAAGATCATTCTGTGAGATAATCGCGAGCCACGGAGAGACCTTCGCCAACGCGAGGGAGATTTGTTGTCCGAAACGTCCGACGGTGGAGGGTTAAAATATCGATTAGCGTCGATTTGCCGGGTAAAGAAGAAGCAAACCAAGATGAAACGCCGATGGCCTCAACCCCCCCCCCCGGGTGGTGTGTGTTTGCCTAAGAACCCATCGGCCCTCGGACCATTGTACCCGGCCGCTTGTCGTTGGTTAATCGAAACAACAACTTTACATTTTTTGTTCCCCACGGCTTTCGACGGTGAGAACTTTTCCGTTTCGGGTTTTGGCCGGGCTGCGGGAGAGATGCATCGGTTGCCATTGTGTCGCGTGACACTGTGCGATGCGTACGGAGGCGTGTGCGCATTGCGTAAACTAACCCGCTCGTTGCGTTTTTCAAGAGCCGAGAGACTTGCGGCGGAAGGTTCGTCGCTTGCTGCGGCGATGAGTCTTTCGTGTGTGAAGGCGTGCTAATGAGGGAATTTCGTGTCATTCGTTTGTGTTTCGCCGTGCGTTGCAGCAAAAGGGTTGGTTTTAATCGTTCTCTTCTCTTGCTCTCGCTCTCTCCTTTAGATGAACCATCGAACGAGGGCCCTGCTGGGGCTGCTGTGCATAGCGGGGCTGGCGACGGGCCAGCTGAACCAAAGCTACCGGCCGGAGTTCTTCTCGCCCGGCCAGGGCTTCCAGTCGGTGTCGGCGCAGATCTCGACCAGTAATGGCCAGCAGTTTAAGCGTCAGGCTCCGGGTGGCGGTGCGGGGGGTGCCGGTGTCATCCCGCATGACCAGAAGAAGCAAACCACCTTCTGGTGGGTGGCACCGGACACCCCGTTCAAGGCGACTAAAATCGGTGGCGGTGTCCAGGAGCCGCCCGGTGCCGGTGGCGATGGGGAGGACGGTGGGGCGGCGGCGGCCGGTGGGGCGGCCGGTGTGTCCCAGACGGCCTTCCAGGCGTCGGCGGCCCGGACGGCCACGGGCCAGACGGGCCAGACGTTCGGGGCCGGTGGAACGACCACGTCCATCCAGTCGTCGACCGCGTCCCGGACGATCGGCACGCAGACGCAAGGGTTCCAGGGGGGTGCGGCCGGTGCGATCGGCGGGACGCGGTCGACGATCAGCAAGAGCTCGACCAGCTCGACGTTCGGTTCGCAGGGCGGCCTCGGTCAGCAGGGCGTGATTGCCGGCAGCTCGCGCACCAGCTCGACCACGTCCAACACGCAGGTGAACACGGGCACCGTGCAGCCCGGTGTTGGCGCTGGCGGCGTTCGCACGTCCACGATCATCCGGCAGTCGAAAACGTCCACCACGACCGGGGTCGCCCCGGTTCCGGCGCCACCGCCCACCACCTCCATCCAGAGCACGACGACGGGCGTGCGGACGGACACGATCACGTCCAACGTGAACAGCCCGGTGCCGAGGACCACCGTGGACGTTACTAAACAGACTAACGTAGATACGCAGCGTACCAACACTATCCAAACTAACCTCTACCCGGGGCAGCCGGGCCAGCCGGGCAGTACGTCCACCTCGACGGTCGTGGGGACCGCCACCCAGACGTCCGGAGTAACACCAAGTAACGCCTTTGCTCTCCTTTCTATCCTTCTCGCTAATCTTTTCGCCCCAAAACTGACAGCCCACACGTCAGCCAGCCTACAGGAAACAGGAAACGCGCTGTTACGTTTCGCTGGATTAAACAGATAAGACGGAGTAGTTTGCATGCTCGTAGATTAGATATAACCTGTTCGAGTGATGTCTCAATTTCTTCCACTAGCTTCTTCTATCTCTCTCCCTCTCTGCTTGTTGTGATGTGTAGTTAGCGCTTTTGTTTGATTGTTGCATGCTCTAGTAGATTTGTTTTGTTTGCGCTTTTTTGTAGAGTTGACAGGCTTTGCAGATTGGCTTGCTTGTTGATGCTTGTTTCACTAACACACACCTCAATTTGTCTCCGGCGCAGATAACTACGGCGGCACGACGGTGACGAAGACGCAGGAGCGCACGGACGGGGGCATCACGAGCAAGGTCATCACCACCGGCACGATAACGCGCCCGTACTACAAGCAAACGACGCTCACCTCACCGCCGCAGACCGACGGGTACAACTACCCGGTGCCGGAAACGGTTCCGTGCTACGAGCCGAACAAACTCTGCGCCCCGAATCAGTTCTGTAACGACGGGTTCGTCGACGAGTCGCAGCTGAACCTGTTCAACACGAACAACCAGGTGAGTCCGGGCGGAGAGGCGAGTGGGACATGCGTGGGAGAGAAGGGTCGACATCAATCACTGGAAGATCGAGCGAAACACCTCAGGACCTTAGAACTGAAGGTGTGTGTGTGTGGGGCATGTGCGAGGTTGATGTAACGCAGCGTGAATGGTAATTTGAAGGAATTATTCAATCGAAGTGAGCGTGGCATCTTGAGCAATGCAATGCGTCCGTTGGTGTATGAATGATTGATGAAGTGGGTCTAATCGATCCTCCCCGGGGAACGCAACGGACGCGGTTATTGTTTTGAATGGTATTGACATTTGACAATCGAGCTGTTGAAGCCGTCATTCAGTGTCAGCAGACTGGAGATGTCACCGTGTGGATGGTATTTGACGAACTCCAGATTTTGAAATAATTTTTTCTATTTTTTCTTGAAAATTGTTATAAAAACAGAAGAATGAAAGTCTTCAACTGAATATGTATAGACGTAAAGTACGAGTTAAATCGTTTGACTGATCACCTTCAAAGAAATCGCAAATTGAAGTCTTCAAACATCATTCGATCAGTTGACCAATCTTGAAAATTTGGCTCTTAATAGTCATGCTATTCAGTCTAGTCCAAACTAACCCACTCGGTCTGGTGTTAGTAGATGAACATGCTGCTTACGTGGGAGAGGCCCCAAACGACCGAAATTCGACCGCCTTCCGGGGTGATGAATCGTCGATTAAACTTTCACCTCCCGAACCGAACACGACCGGCTCGCTCGTGTCGATCGTGTCATTCTTTATTGGCCCGTACGGACGTACTACAACGTACCACACTGAAGCAACGAGCCGGGCTGACACAAATTGAGCAGTTTGTGTCGTCGCTCAATGCGTGGTAACGCCATTCACACGTTTACTCGCTGCGCTGAATGTGATCATTAGCCTTTTTCCCCGTTCCCATCGGTCCCTTATTCAAATGTCACCATCTGCCGGCCCGCTAGAACCACGTGACGGGGCGTGACATTTCGTGCGACGCGTCTGGGGCAACATTTTAATCCCTGCCATCCCGCCGCGGTTCGCGTTTGTGCGCGCGTCTCAATGCGGGAAATGATTAATAAGTTCATAATTGACAACGCTTCATGGGCCCGTGATTTAGTGACCCAATTTTTACGGTGACTACAGCCCGAACGGCCACGCGAAACTAATCGATAGTCCCGTGTCCATTATCGATAGAGGAGTATCATCTGAATTGGCGTGTTTTGTGATGTAACGTATGGACCGAACTCGTCCGAACAATGGAAGCCCCTTTATTGACGTTCGTCCCACAGGTGTCCCACATCCCACGGCGCGACACCGAGTGACATATCAATAAATGCGCGGAATGCGCGAAATGTGACACGCGCCATGTGACGGCCGTGTCGTTTCGGTTCCTGTCGCATCTAAAGTTAACACTCGCGGGCGTTCCCGTTTTGGGAGGCTCCTGCTCTTGATAGCTGAAGGCGCGTGCTGAAGATGTTTTTTTTTAATGTTGTCTCCTTGGTGAGATAGGTATGTTCGTGCTCTCCTTTGCACGTTCCAACACATGCTGTTTGTTACCGCACCGAATTCGTGCCAGTATCAGGATGAGTTGAGGCGAAGCCAGAGAAATAGTTCACGCAACCGACGACACCTTGTACGTGCGGTGTCAAATAAATCGGTTTCATGGATGTGACCCAACTGGGGAGAGCAGCAAATCGACCATCGACTGCTGACAGGTGAATAGCGGTGAGAGTGAGAAATTGTGCCCATTCTTCAGTGCTCACGTCTCACGTTGGCGGCTTATTTATTTCGGCGCTGTTTTAAAGATGGCAATTTGTTTGCGACACGGGAAGACCTCAGACGCCGCGTGAGTTATTGCAGGAAGGAATGTCCGATTGCAACACCTACAGCGAGTGCTAGTATGTGCTCCTTTGCCCGGCTCGCCGCGAATCGTAAATTCAACTCGCAGGAGGATGCGACCGGCGGGATTCCAGTCGAACCGATCCCGTATCTTGTACCGCCAATCAGCGCCAATGTACGTGCTGATCGGGGGCTACATTGCGATCACAATTTGCATCCTTATTGCATAAGCACTGCCGTACAATTTGTCATTCAAATGAAGCCAACCTTGCCATTTCTGCGCCAGCACGTGGTGAGTTATTGCTATCGAAACAGAAGCCACCCGTAGAACGGCCGCCGACGCCTGGAAGGCCGTCTGGGACACACCGGCCGCCCCACCGGCCGCCGCCGCCCCACCGTCCTCCCCATCGCCACCGGCACCGGGCGGCTCCTGGACACCGCCACCGATTTTAGTCGCCTTGAACGGGGTGTCCGGTGCCACCCACCAGAAGGTGGTTTGCTTCTTCTGGTCATGCGGGATGACACCGGCACCCCCCGCACCGCCACCCGGAGCCTGACGCTTAAACTGCTGGCCATTACTGGTCGAGATCTGCGCCGACACCGACTGGAAGCCCTGGCCGGGCGAGAAGAACTCCGGCCGGTAGCTTTGGTTCAGCTGGCCCGTCGCCAGCCCCGCTATGCACAGCAGCCCCAGCAGGGCCCTCGTTCGATGGTTCATCTAAAGGAGAGAGAGAGAGAGAGACAAGAGAAGAGAACGATTAAAACCAACCCTTTTGCAGCAACACACGGCGAAACACAAACGAATGACACGAAATTCCCTCATTAGCACGCCTTCACACACGAAAGACTCATCGCCGCAGCAAGCGACGAACCTTCCGCCGCAAGTCTCTCGGCTCTTGAAAAACGCAACGAGCGGGTTAGTTTACGCAATGCGCACACGCCTCCGTACGCATCGCACAGTGTCACGCGACACAATGGCAACCGATGCATCTCTCCCGCAGCCCGGCCAAAACCCGAAACGGAAAAGTTCTCACCGTCGAAAGCCGTGGGGAACAAAAAATGTAAAGTTGTTGTTTCGATTAACCAACGACAAGCGGCCGGGTACAATGGTCCGAGGGCCGATGGGTTCTTAGGCAAACACACACCACCCGGGGGGGGGGGGGTTGAGGCCATCGGCGTTTCATCTTGGTTTTCTTCTTCTTTAGCCGGCAAATCGACGCTAATCGATTTTTTAACCCTCCCCCGTCGGTCGTTTCGGACAACGGATCTCCCTCGCGGTGGCGAAGGTCTCTCCGTGGCTCGCGATTATCTCACAGGATGATCTTCAACGCTCGGGCCCTTTTTTCTCTGTTTCACTCGCCCCGTGGTGTGAGTGTCAAAATCGTAGGGTCACCGTTACATATATGCTAATAATTCGTGCATTCCTAGACGGCTTCATTAGCGCACGTGGCGCACGGTGCGTTGCATTGCGACAGTCCATCCGGATGGGCGTGAATTTCTCGTGTGCACCGTTAGGCAACGCTTCGATCAGCGATCGAATGATCGTATCGAAATGTTCGTATTTTTATCGTAATTTTCAACTCGTTCCTCGCGGTGAAACATCCGAAAACGTTCCCAACAGCACACCACACCAACTGGCCAACCTTGAACTTCGTCACCAGCGCCCGTGGGGAGTGATCGTCTTCTCATCTCGTCGTGTTGATCTTCGCCTTGTTATTTTATGCTTCTACCGCGGGGCCTCTTAAATTCACATTATTTACGCGCGCGCGCGCGCGCTCGCGAGCGTTTTGCCTCCCTGCCGCGATGGCCCAGTAGGCTTCTTTTCGCTTTCTTGCTTTCCTTTTCCCACACACGCTGAACGTGCGGATTCACGCACGCCTCCGAAGCAAAAAAGAAACATTTAATGTTACCACCACCGGGGTGTTGCGAATAAAATTAAGTTAGCATTACAAAAAAGAAGCCACAAGGAGCTGTCCGCGACCTTATAAATGTTGCTTTCGAGCTTGCATACCATGCGTGCGTGCGTGTGCGTTTCGATTATCCGATCGTGCTGCTCATCCTCCGGAAGGGAGATGAGCGTTTTCGTGTCGTCGGGTGCGGAGTCGCCGTCGTTGACCTTACGCGAACGAACTCAGCTCGCGCGGCGGCCCTTGCGGAGGACGGGCTATCGACACCGAAAGGGCTCGCTCGTCGGACGGAAGTCGCGACCTTGCAACGCCTCCAAATCCACCCCGGTGCTTTATTATGCTCCAGCCGGATTTCGGAGGTAATTTGAAACCCGACACATTAAGACGAAACGAACAAAATGCCCGTCGTTGTCGCCCGGACCGAGCTATCAAATAATGATATGCCCTTTATGGGAACCTTCTTCTCCTTCCTCCGTTTGAAGGTGTTGCTCGGGCCCGTCCGTCTCTTCACAGCTAGACAGGGCGCTTATCGTCGGCGGCATCGGGCACCGTCACTTTAAGTAAAATTCTTTGTCAGCCGAAACGATGGAAAGGAAATAGAAATAAGCCCCCTTCGTCGAGCAAACAAATCACACCCGATTGCATAAATCAAATGAAGCGTCGCGGTCGCTTCCTCGTTCGCTGCTCGGGTGAGGCTGTACGCGGAACCGTCACGAATCGTGCGTGCCGATCTTCGATCTAACAGATGGCAATCGCTCAATCCATAATCCGGCTCGGCTATCGCTCAACCGCCAAGGCTAGACGGCGTGCGTGCCTACATCAGCTGTTTCGTTTCGTCCGGCAACCGGACGGATCAAAGTGCGGAATGGTTCTTCGATGCGTTCTTCGAGATTGATGGGAGTTAATGTCCACTCAGGGGAGCTAAATCGTGAGGTCAACTTTGGAATTTCGGACATCAACCATACACACTAGCAGGAAGTGTGAATCGGGTGGTTGTTATACAATAATGTCCGATTAGCTGCTGTCTTTCAATTAGGATACGTTTGTAACGCCTTTGTCTTCGAGTGTGTGTGTGTGTGTGTGTGTGTGGAGATTTCCTCCTTTCGAAGACGCTCCACTGCGCCACTGCTAAACGCAATTTAACACCATCAATCTACTCATCCCCAACGGCGTGTCGTGGATTATTGTGTCACTGGCTCAATTAGTATCAATCCGATAATTCACAATCACACTCCCAATGTCGACCCCAAATCACCGTCACGGCGAAGAACGTCTGGTGGCAAAGAAAGTGGCTGCTTTCACCCTTCTATTGGCTCAATTTGTAACCCCCAACGGCGTTTCGATTCCGGTAGGTGCCAATTGGCAACAAAAAAAAACACAATGACCGCCGATTGTTACATTGTCAACACGCCTGCAGCGAGCGAAGATCCATGCATCCCATGGTCCAGCGTGGCGCTTATGCAACCGTGATGGCATGGCATCCCAGTCCTGACCTAGGGCACGGCAGCGAGAAAAAACGAACCAGGTCACATCCCCCAAAGCCGCGACGCAAAATGGGGTAATGGAGTACCGCGGACAGGACGCCACGCCGGTTCATCCGAAGGAAGTGGATTGAGCGCCGGTGGGAGCAAATGGCACGCCGCTGGAAACCAGTTCCCCCCTTCTCGCGGGTTGCATAAGCCACTCGCCCAATCGCGGAACTTTATTGTATCCTTGCGTATCCACGCATGGCACAGGTAGAGGATTGGTTTAAAATGAAATTTGGAAGAGCGAAGAAAAAAGACGTAAATAAAATTGAAATCGCTTAAGTTAGCTAATTGAAGCTCTTCCTAAGTCTGTTTCTGAAACGTCCCACCAGATTAAAAAAAAAACGCACGGATCACGCGTGATAAGATTTGGCAATCTGACCGTCCGGCGGACCCTTCCCATTTGCGGCTGCATTAATTTAGATGTTATAAAATGAAAATAAATCCCACCCGAGCCCACCCGACCCCCGGGTCGGTTTCGTGAGTCGCAACCAAAACATCAATAGAAGACAGGGGAAAAAAAGCCAGGCAGCCAAAGTTTTCTACAAAACGAACCTGTTGTCGAACCGGAGTGTCGTCCTCGGGCATTGGGTAACACCGCGAGGGGCGCTTTCCACCCGAAAATAGCGATTGATTAAGGCGAGCTATCGAGATGCCAAAGGCAATGGCACAGAGGTATCGCAGCCCGCGGCCGTTTCGTCTTCAACTTGACCTTACGCGAACGGACGCTGAACAAGCGCGCCCCGCATCGGCTTCGGTGTTTTGGGGCCGTATGGGGTTTTCATAATTTCGTCGAAGATTGCACACCCGAAGCATCGCCAGCGCAGCTATTGATTGATCAATAGGGAAGGAGGCTGGCGGTGGCGTTTGCCTTCTGCACAGCTGCTTCTGCGCTGTATGCAGATAAACGCACTGGGGACGCGTGTGTGCGTGCGTGTTGCATGATCGTCGATGATTCCGGCTGGCATTGAGCTTCGAAGCGGAGGTCCTAGTAAATCACGCACACCGTGGAGTGCGACTCTTCTACGTGCTTAACCTTTCTTTGGAGTGATAAACGCGGAACGGAAGCCTACAAGTGTCGAGGCGCAAAACAAACAGCGTGAAAACGATCCCAAATCGGATTTGTTTCTTATTTTACGAGGGCCAACAGTAAGAAGAATGAGAATCGTTCAGATAGCCGATGGCATTTTCGATACACGCTGTTAGATTTGTTTCCTGCACAACCCGTCCGCGATTAGCGATCGAAACTATTAGCAACCTAATAGCCGGCTAATGATAGCCGCTCGAAAAAAAAGGCTCCAACCATTGTCACCCGAATCCCGAACGGCGAAACAGGAATCAAGTGTCAATTACAGTTGCATTATTTAATACCAACACGAACCAAGCGGCAACGCTTTGAAAGCGGATAACAACGGATCACCCCATCAGAAACGATCCACGAAACACGATTATAGCACGCTGACCGTGCCCTAAGGCCTTTGCCCGTTTTTTCGTTTTGCATTTCGTTTGCCTCGCTCCTTCGAGTCCTTCCACCCGCCTTTCGAGCCGCCGCAAGGAACGGCAAGGCCCTGAATGTTGTGCACACGACCCAACGAGAAACGAGAGAAGAAAAAAGAGAGAGACACACACACACACACAAAATAATATTCATCGTGGCGTAATTAATGATACTCTAATATTATGTGTTCGATCTCGGTATCGCTACACACACACACACACAAAATAATATTCATCGTGGCGTAATTAATGATACTCTAATATTATGTGTTCGATCTCGGTATCGCCGCTCGCGACGGTGACCACTAAACGGGCCGCCTCGAGCCACCACGTAAGGAAATGGATATACTTTCACAAACTTCTCGCCGAAATGCCGGTTGCAAACTTCTCGCCTGACGGGCGGAGAAAGACAGCCCGCGGCTGCGGAGGGAGAGTGAGAGAGAGAGAGCGAGAGTGCGATCAAAGTCAACGATAATTGAAAGTGTTTAATCAATTTCGGATTAACTCAAAATCCGTTGACACGCTTGCCCCGCGGGCTGCCGCTGATGTGTCTCCGGCGGGTTAAGGTGACGGCGGTGAGTGTGTGTGATCCGTTCGTTGCCGTGCGTTGATCACACGGTTTGCGAGCGGCACACGTGTAAGCAGCACGTCGATGCGGAAGACAACGGCAGAACGACCGCATTTGGAGCTCAATATTTCATGTTTTTTAAGCAAAGCTAAAAAAAATGTTTAAAATATGCTAAATTTAATTTTTTTGTATTGCGAACTTTGGGAAGTGATTCTTCTTCTAAAAATTGTCACAATACAAAATAAAAATAATACAATTAGTATTTATTTTGAACCTGTATTGAGTTCTGGCATTTGTTAAAAGGATGGAAAATATAGGCAAGCAATTATTACAGAAATTATTGCAAATTAACGTGTGGCGATATTCTCACAAAATCAACAAAACATAAAATTTGAAGAAAACTTCAACACAAGTGTTTGCATGTGATTTAAGAAAATAAAAATAAAACATGAACAAATCACAAGTCGAAATTCACCAGGCAATTCACCGACACTGGCTGGGACGATAATACTGCGCGTTTATCGTTAACACGATAAAAACTATAATTTGCTTCCGAAAACAAGCACAACGAATAGCGGTCGCGATCATATCGCTCGATCAAATTTCACTCGATGCGTGTAATTGCAATCCCCCCCGAGCATGTAAAAATTGTAAACCACCGTTCGTCGCTTGCGACCGGCTGAAGTCTCCTGATACATATCCACCCCGAAGCAGGGCGCACGCTGCTTCCGTAGCACAACAACTCATGATCCATCGCTTTCCTGCTTTGGTTTTGATCGCGATTCAAGTTAATTTTCATTTTGCTCACTTAAATCCGAATTCGGTGGGTTTTTCCTTATTTTCCTGCTTTGGTTTTGATCGCGATTCAAGTTAATTTTCATTTTGCTCACTTAAATCCGAATTCGGTGGGTTTTTCCTTACAGTCACTTCGAGAACTTTCCACTGTCGTGCAGCTTCAAATAGCATTCCTTTACGTGATGTCCTTATTCTACTTCATGTTCACTTTACTCCCAGCCCCACGATGCTTACTTTGATATATTCTCACAGCGCTCCAAAGTAGGACCGAGAATCTTCGCTACCAAAACTGCAAACTGCACACTACACGCGGCAATGCACCACTACTAAAAAAAAAACGCCAGAACGCACCACAACGCCGCTGACTTTCGCTTTCGTTTCACTCTCCAAGTTCGATACGGCTAACGGTTTGTGCTCGTAAAACCGAGGCTTTTAACTTTGGCGATTCACTTTTCTTTTTGTTCAAGCGCTGCTTTGTTCTCCACACAACGGCACGGCGCGGCCCACTGCCCAAATCACTGCGGGCCCAGGAAATGGGGTCCGGGTACCGGGTGCTTTCGTGCGTGTTCTGCGTGTAACGCTTCGACGCCCGGGTTTCGGCGCAAACCA
The DNA here is from genome assembly GCA_002091845.1 of Anopheles cracens. Classification (NCBI taxonomy): domain Eukaryota; kingdom Metazoa; phylum Arthropoda; class Insecta; order Diptera; family Culicidae; genus Anopheles; species Anopheles cracens. The sequence continues at coordinate 43,759 of KZ067165.1, read as the reverse complement.
GGCGGGATCGCTAAAAACGAACGATTTTGGTGAACGACCACCTAAACTATGAGTGCGGGTCGCCAAGATCAGCACTTTATATATAGCCACCGCAAACGGCTCGCAGCACCGGCGGCGGGGATTTCCTACGCGCGATCCCGGGTCGACCAGGCCCGGACGCGTCCGATTTGTTGTGCGCGATCTTTCTCTCGCCGTGTTGCCCCCACCCCTGCCCACCCGAGCGCAGCCGGAGGAAGAAGATGAATCCGGGTGGAATTTGGCGCGTGAGCGACCGGGCGGTGGTGAGTGTCGAGAAGCAAGGGCGAAATGAGTGCGCTCGAGCAGCGCTAGAAGTTGCCGACGATCTTGCCGCAGCAGCAGCAGCCCGTTCCCAGCGCGATCGAGCACGGGAAAACCACGGGCGCGCGCACTCACGCGAGCTCTCCGGAATCCACTCACCGGCACCCACTCTCTCAGTGCGCTCGCTGGCCGAGTGCAACGAAAAACTCACTCGTGGCCCTTGCAAGCGACGAACCTCGCAGCTTCTCGTGAGTTACGTGCGAAGCGATCTTAAAACGAGCGAAAGATGCAAATTTCTTGTTCACCTCATCGATGCCGTTTGAAGCCACATTCGGTGACGCTTAAAGACGGTCAACAGACGCACACCCGTGCAGACCGAGGCAAAGTTGTGTCGATTTTTGGTTCTGCATCCGCCGACGAGGCTGGTGTGTTTTTATTTTTACATCAAATGGAACAAAAACGCACACGCCAGCCATGTTTTCCCGGTGCTGAAAACATGTGTCGACGTGTGAATGAGCGGAGAAAAATTGACCACTTAGCACGGACTTATTACCGCGCTTGTCATTGTCCATTTTTCACCAGGTTCGTTCGAATTAATGACAAACCAATCAGGCAACCAATTAAAACAACCACCACCGGCTCACCGATGCCGCTCGCTCCGATGGGACACTTTGATTGATGCGCCTGCGCCCGTTTAAACGAGAATGCAAGAGCGGTAATCAATTTTCGATTCTTATGGACGGTAGCTGCGGCTGCAGATGCAGAACAATCGATGCCACACGGAGGCCCCCCAGTGGTAAGCGTAATTGACCTCTTCTTGTTTTCGTTCGCCTCGATCTTGACAGCCATCCCCCTTGTGTGCGGTTTTTCATGCGATCGTCATCGAAACCGATCATCACCGGAGCTGGCCACCCGGTTTTGGCCGTCCAATGCCGGGTTCGTGTTTGCGTTTAATTGATTTCTCAGCGGCGTGATCTAGCGCGCCGGTCTTAGGCCCGACATTCCGACCGACCGGCAGACGAGTAGGTGAAGGTGATTTTCACGATTATCGCACCGGATACGGGTTCACATACCGATCGGGTCCGGTGCGTGCGTGTGTGTGTGTGTGTGTGTCCTCAAATTTCGTCCGACCCCCGGTTGGGGAGAGACCTCCAAGAGGGGTCTCGTTCGGTCTTAATCCACCGTCTGGCATTGGCCGGGCGCGCGGGCCACAAGACAGGGTCATAAATCGATCGTTCTTATTTGATGCCGATGGACGACTAAGCGACGATGACTAAGCCGGAGCAGGTAGCAGGTTTGGCCGCTGCAATTTTCATCCAGCTACGGTACGGCACAACCCTGCCGAGCGAATCGGTTAAGTGCGTCGTTGTGCTTCCATTCGGGGAAGGTAATGTTCGGGGTTTTATTTCCCATGGTAATGAGAGTGGAATCTGCCTGGTCGCATGAGAACCATCTGCGGAGAAGCTCTGCATCTCGCTGGGCCGAGCGTCTGTAGGGCCAAGATAGAAACGAAGTATTTTTTATGAGCTGCATTATGGTTTGCAAGTTTTGATACCATACTTAAGAGTATTATAAAGATCCATAAGAGAATAATCATGCAGAGATCTGCTTGCCTAATGATCCAGACTCCATATATAGGCGCCATTTATAGGAATGAAAGATAGAGATAAACGAGAATGATTTAAGGACGTTGATAAGCGTTTTGTTCACAAAGATTCCATTCCGGCTTTGTGCAGGTTTCAGTGTGATTCTTCTTTGCAAGTGGTTAATAGAGAACTTCCCTCGCCATTCTTGTTTTAGAGACAGTAAAATAATCATTTTCCAAGAACTTCAATCGTGAAATGACGCTGAAGACATTTTTATAAGTGAATAAATAATACAGCCATAAAGTTTATTATAGAACAATAAGAAATATAAATATTATCTGATGATTATGCTGATGATTATCCTCCATAATAACAGAATTATTGAGATACAATCATCCCAATCAATCTAGCCAGTTTTGCCTTCAAGCTTATGATTTATTGGTGTATTTTTCAATTAACTTTTCTCCAAGGAAATTCTATCTATTATCAATATTGTTTATCTTGCAAATGCAACCTTTTCGCCCCCCACGCTACAAAGGTTAGCAGAAAACCGTAACACTTTTTTACCCTATAATTAATTATAGACGCTTCACCGGCCGCTTCCTACTACTTCCGGTAATGTTACGGTGGTGTTTTGTTTTTCACACAGCCACAGCCGGTAGACCGTTAGAGGGGTTTGTTTGCAGTTTCGCTTTCTGTACGCCGCCTGTTTGCGGCCCATTGAGAGGCTATTTTTAGATTAGCAATGCTGTGCCGGGTGCTGATGTTGTCGGCATTCTTCTCAGGGTGATTATCGTGCGTTCGTGTATCTTGAGGGCACATGAGTAAACACATTCCAACAGATTTGTCTTCATTCTTTGCTGCTTGTTTAGCGTGGGGAAGGTTTTTTTCCCCTCCCTACTGTCGTAAACTTTTGCACCACTTTGTATGGAAATGCTCTTAGGATGTTAATCGATTGTGCATGATATCCACTGCGATTAGTCTCAGACCGTCCGATAACTTGGATGGACTTGGATGGAACACTCCAATCTGTCAGTTTGGCATGAAGCACCCCGGCTGAGTGGCTTTTAGTTTTGATACCATACTTAAGAGTATTATAAAGATCCATAAGAGAATAATCATGCAGAGATCTGCTTGCCTAATGATCCAGACTCCATATATAGGCGCCATTTATAGGAATGAAAGATAGAGATAAACGAGAATGATTTAAGGACGTTGATAAGCGTTTTGTTCACAAAGATTCCATTCCGGCTTTGTGCAGGTTTCAGTGTGATTCTTCTTTGCAAGTGGTTAATAGAGAACTTCCCTCGCCATTCTTGTTTTAGAGACAGTAAAATACCGTCCGATAACTTGGATGGACTTGGATGGAACACTCCAATCTGTCAGTTTGGCATGAAGCACCCCGGCTGAGTGGCTTTGTCTGCATTTCAATCACGAAACGGATGTAGTTTGCAGGTGAAAAATGTTTTTAGGATGTTTTTTGTTTACACTCGAGCGAGCTCTGGCTTTTATCTCCTGCGAATAAAGTCGCAATTCTTTATCCTTCTCCCCACCACGTTTGTTTACTCGCGCAGGGAATATTTATACGCTCTCGGGAAACCCCTCGCTAAATGGCATGTTTTCGCGTTGTGAAAGAACCCATAAACACATCCACTCCGGACTCATCCGTTCCATTTAGACACACGCCCGCTGTCATTGTGGATGCCACTTCCGGGCGTACGGTGAGTGGGAAATTATTAAGCCAAAAATACCGGCGAGCCCATCTCAATGCGCGAGCCCAAAACATTGGCTGCGAACGAAAACAAAAATGGCACCTGACGGCAATAAAAACAAGAAACGGGGGGGGGGGGGGGGGGACTAAGCGACGATGACTAAGCCGGAGCAGGTAGCAGGTTTGGCCGCTGCAATTTTCATCCAGCTACGGTACGGCACAACCCTGCCGAGCGAATCGGTTAAGTGCGTCGTTGTGCTTCCATTCGGGGAAGGTAATGTTCGGGGTTTTATTTCCCATGGTAATGAGAGTGGAATCTGCCTGGTCGCATGAGAACCATCTGCGGAGAAGCTCTGCATCTCGCTGGGCCGAGCGTCTGTAGGACCAAGATAGAAACGAAGTATTTTTTATGAGCTGCATTATGGTTTGCTAGTTTTGATACCATACTTAAGAGTATTATAAAGATCCATAAGAGAATAATCATGCAGAGATCTGCTTGCCTAATGATCCAGACTCCATATATAGGCGCCATTTATAGGAATGAAAGATAGAGATAAACGAGAATGATTTAAGGACGTTGATAAGCGTTTTGTTCACAAAGATTCCATTCCGGCTTTGTGCAGGTTTCAGTGTGATTCTTCTTTGCAAGTGGTTAATAGAGAACTTCCCTCGCCATTCTTGTTTTAGAGACAGTAAAATAATCATTTTCCAAGAACTTCAATCGTGAAATGACGCTGAAGACATTTTTATAAGTGAATAAATAATACAGCCATAAAGTTTATTATAGAACAATAAGAAATATAAATATTATCTGATGATTATGCTGATGATTATCCTCCATAATAACAGAATTATTGAGATACAATCATCCCAATCAATCTAGCCAGTTTTGCCTTCAAGCTTATGATTTATTGGTGTATTTTTCAATTAACTTTTCTCCAAGGAAATTCTATCTATTATCAATATTGTTTATCTTGCAAATGCAACCTTTTCGCCCCCCACGCTACAAAGGTTAGCAGAAAACCGTAACACTTTTTTACCCTATAATTAATTATAGACGCTTCACCGGCCGCTTCCTACTACTTCCGGTAATGTTACGGTGGTGTTTTGTTTTTCACACAGCCACAGCCGTCCAGTCACCCGACGTCTGCCGGCGGCTCTCGAGATCGTCATCGTTGGCCATTAATCAGCAAATCAGCAGACGGCTCTCGGGGAGGCTCTGCTCTGGCGCCGATTAGCCTCCCGGGCGTGAACTGATTTCCATCGCACCCGGATGCGGCTGCCCGAAATGGAGCCCGCTGCTTTGTGGTGCTTCTGCTCTGCCGAGGGATGGGAATCTGCGCCATGTGCGCCCGAAAGAACGCTTCTTGTGGCACGGGAATCCTGTGCCCGTCCCGGAACTGCACGGTGTTCCTGGGCCGTTTTGCTTGAATTTAATATTGAACAAAACGAAACAACGGCCTTTGTGGCGTGCAGACGAATTGCGGTTGGAAATTATAAATTTTTAATTAGCCCACGATTGGCCTATCGTACCGCTGGGGAGCCCTGACGCTGTCGGACCTGCCCTGGAGGGGTTTGGCCGTAAAACATGCTCATTTACAATTTTTCACGCTCAGCTGGTGTCATCGCTTCTTGTGACTTCTTATTGTGACTGTGGGCCTCGCTGTTCACCGCACGGTTCCAATCAAATCCGTCAAATCAAACCGACCATTATGAACGGTGCCGAAATGCCGTAAAGCGCCGGGTGTGAGAGAATTGAGTTGGTTCCATTTGTACGTATTCCCATCCTCGCATACGCCCTGACCATAAAGGGCTTGCTTTAAATCCAACACAGCACAATTAAAAAGTACATCCGGAAGGCCCTTTTCGCGAAGATGCTACGCTGCGATCTTTGCCTCAGCGTCTGTTAAAACACCCGCAAAACTCAACGTTTCAGTAATTATCCAACTGGAACAGTTCCGGGAAATTCGCAACACAGACGCCCTACGAGCCGGGCGCGCCAAGGGTTAGTGCAGGCGAAATATTATTCAGCCCATTTTCCATTGTTCTAACAGCGGTGCCGGAGTCGCGGCCTGAGCCGTGCTTCCCACGGAGGCATTCCTTCATAACAAAACTTCTATTCTAGATCCAGCACCGGCGGCTCAGCTCAGTAAGGTCGGGTGTTTCGCTTTAGAGCCTTGAAAACGAAACCCGAGGAAAACTAATCGATTTTAATGAAACGTTAAACGGACGAATGTTATGACGAGTGCTCTAATCGGAACGGAAATCTGATTGTCTACAAATGAGACTCGGACTCGCTCGTTTGTGTGCGCAACGGTGTTGAACGCACGCGTGGTTATCGTACATGTGCCATCGTTTGTGGAGAGTAAAGTGGAGTAAAACTGATCGGAATTGAAATAGAGGTTTCGGAAGCAAATCAATTGAACGAAAAATTGAGAAAATATTTTAACTTTTGTATAACGCAATAGAACAAATCTTCCATTAACAAATTTCTTTGATTTATCAACGCTGGACTCCCAAAAATGGCTTTAAATGCATGCTTTTCCTATAAGGTAAAAAATGTTCGTATTTTAACTCAATATTTACTCAGAACAGCAACACAGTCAATGCATGAGCTTTCTAAAAAAACCCTGCTATAATCCAACGAATGGTTCAATTCCCCAGCTCCATTTAATGTCATGACCAGGACACAATGTCACGGTTACCAGCACCACACTTAAGCCTTATTTGATAAAGCGCTGTCGAGACGGCTCGAAACCGATAATAAATTTCCAATTTCCTTTCACCGCCGGACGGCAGCAGGAAGCGTCCGAGCATAAAACTTTCTCCCCATATTTTAATCGCCAAAAGCGGGATTAAATTTCAGCAAAACCCTCGCGAGCCATCTCCCGAGTGCATTTCCCTTGAACTTGACCATCAACCAAAGACACACACACACTGCTCATCCATTCTCGCCGTTCGTTCACCTCACAACGGTACGTCGCTTCCGCGAAGCCGCTACAACGAGCGAACCCTCGCTTTAATGAACCGCCTGCGAAATGTCAATTGCTCCCTCCGGTATTATTCAAACACCGAACGACCCCCGGACCGCAATTCGGACTTCCTTTTCCTGTCCGGCAAACTTCAATTGCTCCCTCCGGTATTATTCAAACACCGAACGACCCCCGGACCGCAATTCGGACTTCCTTTTCCTGTCCGGCAAACGCTGACGCTTTTTTTCCTGTTATTTTTTCGCAAGCGGCGACGTTCGTGTTTGGTTTCGTTTCGTTTGCCAGCCGCTTTATTTGCCGGCGCTTGCCGATTTTGAGGACATCATTGCCCCCGGCGGGCAGTAGATCGTCACCGTCGCCGTGCCTGCGTCGATGCAAATTGGCAACCACCACCCCGGATGAGTTGGGGGGGGTGCCATAAAATTTCACTCGAGCTTTTAGCCGTAAATTTAGTGTTATTTTCGGCACCGGCGATGTGTTCGTGACGTTTCCGGATTCCACCCATTGTTCTGGGTGTCGTTTTGCCGCGGGCACTACCTGTGGGTATCTAATTAGGATCCGTTAGCTGTGGTGCTCATCTTTGCCTTAGCGGTGCCATAAAACAGCCGACGACGCAGCCCAGACTGGTGTGGTTTGTTTTGCATTCCAAAATACTTGCGAAAAAACACCTTATTATGATACAATGCTCTTTTCACGTGACAATAAATCACTCCTAACCAACGTACGACCACACTCGCGTCCCCATCGCAACATAATCCCCGCGCCATAATAGGCCGTCCCCTAAGCGTTCGCAGCGGCAGAAAGCACAACTTCATGGCATCGCAAAATATGATCTAGGAGAATTAGCGAAAATAGTTTTATAACGCCCGAGACCGAAATACACTCACACACAAAGCTCCCCCTAAATTGGCTGAGCGTTACGAACGGTTTGGCCTGGTTGAGTGCAGCTCAGCCTGCCGGCGGTCGGGCCGAACCGTAAGCTTCCTAACCTTGGTTACGCACATTAGCCCATTTGGCGGCGGCTTAGTGATGCCACCCGGCGCCAACCGACGTTGGTGGCATCTCCCGTTGACGGTGGCCCTGGCTGCTACTCTCGCCCCGGCGCTGGGAGAAACTTCCTCCTTCCCAAACGTCAACACATCTTCAATCATCGCTGGCGCTTAGACGGCCGCGTAAGGCGCACGCTTTGGTAGCACGTGCCTATAAACGTACTTCTTCTGGAAGAAACCTTCCCTGGTGGAGGCTGAAGGCGATAGAAGTCAATAGAAGAGGGAGATGCGTTCACCTGTTATTTTTTCGCAAGCGGCGACGTTCGTGTTTGGTTTCGTTTCGTTTGCCAGCCGCTTTATTTGCCGGCGCTTGCCGATTTTGAGGACATCATTGCCCCCGGCGGGCAGTAGATCGTCACCGTCGCCGTGCCTGCGTCGATGCAAATTGGCAACCACCACCCCGGATGAGTTGGGGGGTGCCATAAAATTTCACTCGAGCTTTTAGCCGTAAATTTAGTGTTATTTTCGGCACCGACCGAATGTTTCGTGACGTTTCCGGATTCCACCCATTGTTCTGGGTGTCGTTTTGCCGCGGGCACTACCTGTGGGTATCTAATTAGGATCCGTTAGCTGTGGTGCTCATCTTTGCCTTAGCGGTGCCATAAAACAGCCGACGACGCAGCCCAGACTGGTGTGGTTTGTTTTGCATTCCAAAATACTTGCGAAAAAACACCTTATTATGATACAATGCTCTTTTCACGTGACAATAAATCACTCCTAACCAACGTACGACCACACTCGCGTCCCCATCGCAACATAATCCCCGCGCCATAATAGGCCGTCCCCTAAGCGTTCGCAGCGGCAGAAAGCACAACTTCATGGCATCGCAAAATATGATCTAGGAGAATTAGCGAAAATAGTTTTATAACGCCCGAGACCGAAATACACTCACACACAAAGCTCCCCCTAAATTGGCTGAGCGTTACGAACGGTTTGGCCTGGTTGAGTGCAGCTCAGCCTGCCGGCGGTCGGGCCGAACCGTAAGCTTCCTAACCTTGGTTACGCACATTAGCCCATTTGGCGGCGGCTTAGTGATGCCACCCGGCGCCAACCGACGTTGGTGGCATCTCCCGTTGACGGTGGCCCTGGCTGCTACTCTCGCCCCGGCGCTGGGAGAAACTTCCTCCTTCCCAAACGTCAACACATCTTCAATCATCGCTGGCGCTTAGACGGCCGCGTAAGGCGCACGCTTTGGTAGCACGTGCCTATAAACGTACTTCTTCTGGAAGAAAACTTCCCTGACGGAGGCTGATGGCAATAGAAGAGGGAGATGCGTTGGAGAGGTCTACAGCCACAACCTAGGCATTATGCGGAAATTGAACACATGGCATTCGTTGAAATGTACAAACATGGTCTGTAATCGAAAACAAAGCCTTCAACTTAGCGTTTCTCCAATTTCAATCTGAAAAACTTTATAATTGAATGGGAAGTTCTGAACAATTATATATTTACAGGATTTTTCATCCATTCTTCAGCAGTTCCCACAGTTGAAATCCTTTAACCATTCTTGAAGTGGTTATAATGAGTAGTTCAAAGATTGGCTTCGAACAAACCGATACAATTGCGTCATTGGAAGTTTTCAACCTGACATGCTAAACGCAGTGTGGAAGCCCTGTGTGGGAAAAAGCATTTCAAGTATGGGTCGAAGGATTTCAACATTGAGTGGGCGCGAATTCATCTAACTGTGAGAACTGCTCAAGAACGGATGAAAAATCCTGTATTCTATTTTCAACAATTTATTTAAAAAAATATAATAATTATTCCAGCGGAGCGATTTTCGAAACAACTGCTTTATTTAACGTCCAGATCTCGAATGCCTACGCATTCGGCGCTTACGTTTAACCGTAAACATGTATGTGTCCATACAGTGTTTGTTACATACAGCAGCACACAATAAGTCAAATAATAAGTCAAAGAATCTTGACCTTAAAAGATAATTTTAAGAATTATTTGGTAAACAAACATGAGACAATTTTACTTGGTATTAGAAGGCATAGTCGAAGTATTGGTAACGATAGTATAGAGACATAATTAATATCCCATTCAAGAATCAAAATCTTGGTTATTTAAGTCAAATGAACAAGCTCAAGCTCAGTATGGAATATCCATGCTACAAATGATCAATTCATTGAGTAAGCGTTCAAGCCCTTCTATATTTGTCCATTCATCTATTTTGAATAAACAATCCCAAATAGATTTGTTGGACACACGCCTCGTAGTGATCGCAATTAGCCTTTTTTACACTATCATTGCTGGGTCTCTTGCTTGGGTTTCGCTGGAAACGAATACCAATTCATCGGCTTTTCAACAAACAAATCCACCCGTCGAACCGTCTCAAGCCGCGACCAGACCTGATCTAACATTTTTGTCGTCTCCGAATGCCGTCCCACCTCGTCCGTTACATCGCCCCGCAAGGAAAGCTGCGAAATTATACTTCCCGGCTCGATTTCGCAGCACGACACACACAATGGGGCATTATCTAGAGGTCGGCCGTAGATGTGGAGCAGTAAAGTCGATGAGCCATGTAGCGTTTAACAACGTCGCTGGGTCTCCCCGATAAAGAAGTGACCCGGTGCTTCACGCAGAGAGATCTCTTCCAGCTCGCTGCTTCGCCGGTGGGTGTGAGTGAATGTCGGCGTGTGACAAGTGAAGGGTAAGTCGTGTGTTTTTTTTTCTCAACTTTTGCTAATGCCTCCAAACATTGGATTGTGTGATTCGAAAAGTATCGTTTTTTTGTGCATCATTCAGCTAATACTCAAACCACATAAAAGGAGCACCTGGCGTTTAGTGGAGAGAGAGTGGGAGAGAAGTAGATTATCAAATGTTTAGCAGACCGCCACGATTAGTGCTTAAAGCACACAAATTAACAACGATCAAACAAACGATCGCCTCGGCGCAGAACCAGCGCAGAGGCAGCCGATCTGGAATTGGGCCATCCGGAGACCGGAGGGTCCGTTCATCTCGCACGGGGCGGAATCACCCTGCAGGCAGTTGCTCTATCGCGTTGCCCCTTCCGGCGCCTGGCACCCGTCGCCCGACGGTTCCGCTGGTGAATTTGAAGGGCGGAGAGATATTACTACACGCTTCATAATGATCCGGCGCCTGGCACCCGTCGCCCGACGGTTCCGCTGGTGAATTTGAAGGGCGGAGAGATATTACTACACGCTTCATAATGAAATGCAAATTTCAAGTAGCAATCCCCGGGTGCGCGGGGTGCCGTTTTCTTTCGTTTTCCTCCAGCTCAACCTCATCTCTGCAAGCCGTTTCGGTTGTGTTTTTTTTCTTCTTTTTTCGGTGAACCGGACTTGGCGCTTGGAAATTGGAGGAATTCACTCCGATCGTATATGTCGAAATTGGCTAGGATTGTGGTAGCAGAAAGGCGTATGGCTAATAAGACGTGTAGCCAGGAGAGACGGGAATGTCTGGCGATCGTATGACACCAAATTAGCTTCAGGTGATTGCCTCAAGACACTTAAATATTTGACAAATATTTCCTCTGCACCGTTCAAGCATGCAGATCAACATTTCGGTTAGATGAATCATCAAGCAACTATGGCCTATTGTTCTCTCTCGACTATTTTCTCTATGTTTCATATTTTGGTTGAAGTTATTACCATCGAACTGATACAGGCATATCTAAAGGATTACAGACTAGAACATTTTCAATACTGACTTTGCCATTTCTATGGAAAAACATTAAGAATACTTATTATTAGCTAAATTTAGTGACAGTTAAGAACCTCCGTAAAGCGTATCCCGTCGAACCAGAACCTCACATCAGCAGCGTCATTCGTTATACTTAGTTCAGCTCCTTTTCGATTCCGGAGTTGTTCTTCGCAACCAGATCTCCTTTCACAAATTTCTCAACACATTTCGTTCGGTTCTTCTTGCCTTCTTGCCGCGGTGCAAACTCCACCAAGAAAGTGACGCAGAACGCAGAAGATGTCGCAATCGGCACGACGCATCACTTGCGCAAAACTCACGGGTCGGGTCGGGTCCTGCACGGGCACTGGACTCTAGCGTACACGTTGTACATCAGCGCGTACGAGCAACGCGAGAGATCGGCCCGGTCGTCTACCGCATCGAAGGATTATGCGGATTAGTGTCCCGGTGACGGATGCGTTCACGTGACAGATGACAAACCGCGCCAGCAGCACTCTCCGATGCGACGGGAGGAGAAAGGTCAGATAGGGCCGCCAGATGTCACCAGTCACCAGGCAATTGACGGTTCGAGAATTACGAGATTAAGATGCTAAGGTTAGGCGATTGCGGCATCTGCTTCGCGGTCGTCACCGGTGGCTGAGATTCGGTGGGAGACTTCTCACTTTGACTTGGGCCGCAAAACAAGTCAAAACTCTAATTTCAGGTGCTCCGGGAAGAGTCACGTATTCTCTCGTTAGCTAGAAACGGCGTGAGGGGCGTGAGGTAGTGATTTAGTTTAGATTAAAATCACGACTCAATCACTCCCCCCGAAGCGTGCGGGGTTCGCTCCAAAGCGCGCGGACGTGGACGATTATCCACCGCCGGGGTAGGCTGATTGACTGATTTATCGAAAATTACTTACTTTACCACTGGCTCTACGCCACGGCAGAAACCCACATCGGCACTGCCGGCCGTCCTCTAGCCCCGGCGGATGTCACCTTTTGCTTTATGACCGATCGTCATGCGAAATCGCATTATTTGCACGTTTGGGCAAATGGCACCGGCGGGAAGATTGTCGCAAGGGACCGCGCCAATCGCATCCTGCCATCGACGACGACAGCGACATGGGAAGGGTGCAAAAGATAATCATGATCGCACTGTGACGGAGCCGAAGAACGCTGAGTACCGTCATGATTTATGCCTGTCCGCGAGCGTATGCGCGCATCCTTGAACGGATCGCATTTCGGTACCGGGGGAGGTGGGAAGAATTCGCGCACGGGTTAGGAACTGGCCGGGCAAGCCGCAAGCCGAGCTGGTCAAACCGAGCAAATATCGTTTTAATTGCCCGTGCCCGGTTGCATTGACATTCAGCCGGATGGCCGGCGTAACGATCGAGCAGCTCAAATCTCACGATTTCGGTCGGCAGCCCAACCAACCGTCTCTAACCTTTCGCGAAAGCAAAAACAACAACAACAACAAAAAACGAAGCTATTTTCGATGCAGCTGCGAAACGAAACGAGGTACTTAAAATACGCCTCTTACACACCCAATCGACACTTGTCGATAGCCCGGTTCGCGGAGGGAACCCGACGGGCGCGCGCGCGCGCTCGCGTATTGCCAAATGTCATTAGCGTATGGTTTTAGTGGACTTTGGGATGCGATTGTAGCCAATTTGCATCCCCGCGAACGTGAAGTTCTTTGATGGGGCAGAAATAGCGCAAAAAAAAACATCGCGCGATTTACAAAGCGATCCACATGGTGAGCCTACCTTTGGACATTAACGTTGTGCTGGCTACTGTAATTTTCGCAACCCGGCGCAATACAGTACAGCGCGCTTTCGGACATGCAACATGACCTTACAGCGCTGAAGAATACTCCGCGACAACCTGCGAGATAAAGAAGACATTAACAACGGCTTACAACAGCTCAGCGCGATCGTCGTCGGTTTGAAGATCGCCGACAGCAGGAACCTAGCCTCAAAAATGAGGAAGTACATCTGAATGTTTCTAGGAATGTTTAATGTTCAATTAATTAGTTGCACCGATTCCTTACCCCGTTTGATTACCGCTTCGGTGGAGGGATTTTCCTTAATCCTTGATCAACATCTCGTCATCAACGTGTAATTGCTGACTCACCTGGCTTGGTTTCCTTATACCGCTGTGGCTGACTGTCACTTCCTCCGAAGGTCGCTGGCATCCGCATCGGTACGGACACCCACACGAGCGGCCTTAAGGTTCGAGAGCATTTAGTCAAGCCCAGCCCGAACGCATATGCAACCGACCTCGAGCAGTTCCCACCTCGCATCTTCCGTTAGTCATGATTTTGTTCCTCCGCGAGCGTCGAACTTTGGGTGACTCAAATCAGGCATGTTAACTTTTTTTCCTCTTTCTTCTAGTCACAACCACTCGAGGTAGAATCAAAGTCACGCGAACCACCACCACGCGCATGCACGTTCGCGTCGCTAATGCGATGAACCGGATGTCGCGTGAGTGATCCGGGTCAGTTGGTTGTGATCTTGTGTGGGCACGGTTAAAAGTTCTCAGCAGGTTGCGTTTCAAGCGGTGTGTTTTTTTTGTTTCATTCTCGATCGCTCTTGTTGGTTGTATTATTGGAATGTCATTTCCTGGACGCAGCTAGTGGCGTTGTCATCGAGCGCGGCTTGCGAACAAAAGAAGATGTCATACGCTGAGTGGTGACCGGGTCCTTCGCTCATATAACGACACTCATTAGCGGGTAATTAACTTAAGTACCACACTTTATGAGTCGTGAAACTGTAGCTCTTTGTTTTAATTGGTTGTACTATTTTTGGAATGTATGCCTTGAAGATAGGAATAAAAGATGGTATGTGGTTTTGAGTACTTTCGATATTTGATATAAAACATATTCCAAAAAACCAAACATTTATATTCCATTCAGTTTTGTTTAAGATCATCTCGGGGTTTCAATGTCTTCGGTCCTTAACACTAACGAACAAATCTGGTGTCAATTGACACTTTTGCAACTTTGAGCTTCGATAACTCGAAAACGGTCAGAGATATTGACAAATGGTTTTCACTTAAAGTCTTATATTTTTAGAAAGTCTATTTTTAAGAATTTTTAAAAATTTTAAAATCCGCAAATTTCTGAGATACAACTTGTTACTCCTTTCGTGCAAATCATGGTGTCAATTGACACCTAGAAGGCTATTTTTGGCAATTGTTGACCGATTGGGCTGAAATTTTCACCAGTTGTGCGCAAAATATTCTAGTTTTATAATCCGTTGAGTTTGTGACCCTACCCTCTCTCGTTTGCTCCCCAGCTCCTCTCAAGTAAAAATCCGCTGACGCCAAAATTTTTAAAACCTTGAAAACTATACGTAAAATTTTGTGGAGCCCAAATTCCATTAAATGGCATATATCAGCAGTAGTCCAGAATGTTTTTGTTTTTTTTTTTGTTTCAAATGATCCGTTCACGAGTTACGATGTCCACCGCATTTCAATTTTCACGAAATATTCTGAAAACATCGTTCAAGAATATTGTAATATTGTTGTTTAATAAACATCTTAAAGAGAATTTTCATACTTTTTCTTTTTTTTTCAATAGTTTTATTACTAATAAAATCTTACAAATATGTAAGAAATATGCTCTTTTTTCACCAAAAACAATAAAAATCCGATAAGATCCTAAACAAACTGGACAGAGTGTATAATCAAAGAAAAACCTGCCGGACGCATGAATATTTATCGATAAATCGTGATATGGCAACACAAAATATATTTGTGGATGATTATAGAAATCAATATTGAAATAATCCACCCTTCTTTAATGGTTTGAACAAACTGCTTTTTTTCATTTCCAGCAGCCGGTAGGCGAGCCTACTGCACTCAATTAACCTAAGCCCTTTGGCTTCCACACTTGATTCTCTGCTTCAACATCGCCGCATCGAACGCAATCACGCACCCTCAAGCATAATCACATTTTTGCGTCCAATAAATCATGCGTGGAAGCATTAAATTTTCTAAAAACCCCATGTAAATATTCATGGCGCTCATCGTCTCATCCACATTTTAACACGCCGCCCGTGATTGGGCGGCACTGCCACCGCGATCGACGTCAGCGGTTAGCAACGCATTGCCACCGTGACTGCATAACATAACACCGTCCTAATCGCCGCGCGCCGGCTCGATAAAGCACATCCAAAATTTCCCTCAAACCGATGGCTCACCGGAGCGAAGGATTCGCTTGCCCGGCGAGGTGAAGGCAGCTCGGAAACCTTGCTGGGGGACACTGTTCGACCTTTCCTTGAAATACCTCGGCAGGTGCCGCTACCCTAGACAGTCCATTTCGCGCAGCCGCGTTTCGGCCCAGGCCCCCGTGAGTCAACGGTGATGAGCACGCGGAGATGATAATAGACGCACACACACACACCGAAGGCAGCAAAAAAACAATCCCACTCGCAAGGAAGGTAGCTTTCGCGCTTTTTCTATCCGCGATAACGAAATTCGCAAGGAAAAAAACCCGCACAATCATCCATCCGACGCCGTTCCAAAGAATTAGCAAGCACAAACGACCGCTAAGAGTAAAGTGGGGAAGCAAACGAGAAAAAAACGCACACACAGGCAACGAAAGGAGCTTACTGTACGACATTTATTTCTGGAACTTCACAAACAACACATCGGACAGCCTGTCAGATTGATTTGCCTATCTAGCATCTAGCGAGAAATTTCAGCAGGTTTCCTGTTTCTTGTGCCGCACGCTCTTCTATGCCAACGTTACTTTGCATCCTGGTTCGGAGATTTGTGTCATCTGGTTGAGAGCGTTTCTCCAGGTTGTTCTGGAGTCGAGAAAGTATTTCCGAAACGAATACGCCGTAACGCAAGAACTCGTTCTGGACGTTTTTCGAAAGACGGCATGGTCGTGACCAGCGCATTGCAGCATTCGGTCGGCCGTAAAGTAGATCAACGACCCCGCGCCTGGACGATCCTTTGGCAGAAAAGTTTGAGTTGTTTTCATTCCCGCGGAAAAAAGAACATCCAAACGATCCGTCGATGACAAATTGATCAATCATCGATTAGCAGTTCAATGATATTGTCTCGGATGTGTTGTACATTCGATAGCGCGTGGAAGGCTTACGAGCAATAAAATTTATTTTTCAACATGCCCAATCAAACCTACACAGATGGGCAGATGGTGACGAAAACAAGACACAAAAAAATGTTGCGAATATTTTAAATATTATTGCCTAGAATTCATCACATCTGTGCCGAGGATGGAAACCAGTTGGCCAGTTGGAACTTGTTTTGCGGATCGTGTTTAACATACGCGAAGGACAATCGGCCGTATTGTCGATCATTTGGGGGGAGAAGATTAGCTTTTTTGTTGTGCTGGTGTGCCCAATGAAACAACACTATCAACGTGGACTTTAAATAGAATACAATTTATTTGGGTAGCTCAATCGTCGTTTGTGGTTAAATAAAATTCACCAAACCCAATATCCTATTAGTGGGAAGCGAAGAAACAAAAAATCACTCAATTTCGCAAGAAGCAGCAAGGACCGCCTCGACGTGGGAACCGACGTTCAAGATCACATAAAAATACTGCCTTCAAGCCACTTCAGTCCTGCGACCGATAAAAAGGTAGAAAATTTAAATGTTCCTCCAGTACATCCGGTGAGACAGGTCGATTGAAGTTATCCGAAAAATGTTACCGTTCATCGATCCCGTTTTGATTGTCGAATCGTTCGGCGCTAATCGATCGTCGAGCAACGGAAAATCGTTAATTATCACCTCTGCCGCGTAACGCTCTGCCGTACCGGGAGGATGTGAGTGAAAGAAAGATTTCTCAACGCTGTAGCTCATCCGAGCTGGGGGGTTTCATTTACATACAAATCACGCTGCTGCGATGGAAACAAACGTAGTGTGTTGAAATTTGTCGTTTTTTTTATAAGCTCCATACTAGAGATCCATTCCGGACACCCAACACGAACATGGTCTAGTTTTGAGAATTGAAAAACAATATAAAATCAAATTCCGCGCACAATTACCAGTCAAGTTTAATCTACGAAAAGAACCAACAAAGCACGAGAGCCGGTAGATTAAAACGTGATTGAAATTTGACTCCCCGCAGGTGGTAGCGGAACACTCTGCCCACCGGCTGCCCGAAAGCACCACCACCGAAACCGTCCCGATACGTCCTTCACCTGCAAGGCGTGGAGAATTAATTTTGGGAGATTATGATACCAGCGTCATGCGTCATAGAACCAGATGCCCTTTCCCAAAACGGTACACGCCGGGCTGCGCTTTTCTTTCACGCACTCATTGCACCGTTTGGACGATTGGGTTTTCTATGTTTTTTTTGTCGTGTTATACTATCCCACCTGGCACACGTTGGCGTCGTCGGAACCGTGATAGATTTTAATTAAGACATTGGGCAACGCGGACCCGCGGCACGAGGTTTCGAGCGCCAAACGCTACGCTGCACTCGTCGCGGCTCGTCGCAGTTCGTGCCCGGCAGAGTTTGAGGGAGAGCTTTTATCAGGCATTTTCGAGTTTTATTAGCCACCGGTGAATATCCATCATATCGCGTATCCACGATCTTGCGCGAGAGATTTGTAATCGATTCGGGAATACAAATTGCCACTAATGAATCGTTTCTCGAACGTTTTACGGAGCGCGGTTGGTTTACGCGAACACACGTGCGCTGCGGCATTCTTGGGTGGCCTTAGCGCTGACCCTCGACGGTGGCGCGCTGGAAACCACCAATCAATCGTTGGATTAAGACAACAGACCAATAAACAAACAACACCATTACATTCGGCTCGATTGGGGGGGGGCTTTCAAAACGTGATGCATTTCAACGTGATACTTGATATCTTCTTCAGCTGTTTCGTTGTTTTACATTTCGTTATTTGACTGCAAAGAACCTGTCCGCGGCTATCACTCAGGTGTCCTGAAGAATAGATTATGTAAGAGTAGTACAGCTTCCTAGAAAGTAAAGAAAATTGAGATATTTTGGGTATATAATATAAAAACAATCCTGAACTATCGATGGAATCTTTATTTTGATTTGCATCAAGAAGATTTTGATCGTTGGAGACGGATCTTTGGACCACCAAAAGTAACAGCAATCTGACCAAGATCATCATCCTTATAAACCCATCGAAACGAGGAAGCCACTCACCCGCAAGATTGTTGAACTTAAAACCTCCACCGAATCCGGACAGCAGGAAGCCCAACCTAACTGAACCACAAACGTAATAATCCATCATGGGACACTACACTGCCACGTCCGCATATCTGAATAAACTCATTAGCGTCCGCGGCTGCACGAGAGCAGCATCGCTTACGGTCGCGTAATCTGAAATCAAATCATAATTTATCACGAAATGCCACTTCCCATGCCAGTCTACGGCGGCGGACAAGGTCGCCGCCTTCAGCAAGCGAAAACATGAAGCTACTGCCGGCGTGTTCTACTTCTTCAATCAGATTGTCACGCGCCTCATCATTCAGCCTCTGACACACAGGCAAGCACCCTTCCTTTGGCAGGAAATCCCTGCGTGAAGAGGATCCTACCCCCAACAGCAAGACGCGAGGAAGACAGCAGCAACAACAACAACAAAAAACCGACGTTTAATAACTCCATGCGTGCCTGGTTTTGATGACATTTAGATTCACGGCTAAGAGGCGGAGTACATCGCCGTTCCGACGTTCGTCTGGCGTGGAAGCGCTGCCCGAGCGCCTTTAACAGCTATTCCAACACCAGTCCCGAATAGCTGCGTCCCGCTCCGGCGAGACTGTCCCAAAAACCTGTGACGACAACTTGTGCGATGACTTGCCAACGGACATGCGTCCGTGGAGTGGCTGGTAGAAGCAGTTTGGACAAAAATGCCAAATTGAACGATTAGAGATGGCAGAGTGATCAATCATAATGATAGTGCA
>KZ067165.1:3940-18323 GCA_002091845.1 Anopheles cracens | reverse complement strand
TTTCCTGTGTTTTTTTTTTTTTTCCCCCCCCCCCCCCTCTTGCAGTATCGGCTGAGCTGCCCTTTTCAGCAATGCGAACAAATCTCACTAATTTGCCAGAGGTTAGAGAGCACATTTATGTTTTAATTATAAACATTCCTTTCCAATGCAATGTTTGATTTGCGTACGTCGAAGCGCTGCGAGCTCGACGCGTACACGGCGCAATGCCATGCCGTTTCGCATTTGGCGCGCGCGTCTCTCTCTCTCTCTCTCTCTCTCTGTGTACAAATAATAGTTTCGACCCCGTTGCTCCCCATCGACACCGGCCGCTCGAAGGGTGAAAGATGAGCCATCGGGTTCGAGTTGCGTGTGGGTCCCGCAGACGCTGGATTTGTCATTTCTTTCGCGACCGGTCCGCGCAATCGTACGCGCCATTACACTTCGCAGGCAGGATCGTAAGAGGAGGAGGGTCACTTGGAATGCCAATTGCCAGCTGGGACGAACGCGTGGATCGCACACAATGTCGTATAACAAACCGCCGCGAATTGAACGATCGCTTTCAGCCGTGTTTGCACAGCCAAACAAAATGCGTACTTCAAACACAATTTCAAGGTAGATCTTGTTTGCGCACCAGGCCCCCGTACGCGGTTCCTCCTCGTGCTGCGCGCGTTTGATTGCCTTTCAAACTAGGTAAGTGGACGGGGAGGAGAAGCCAAAACTAAAATAGCAAAATTCAGCATCGTGCCTGATCGCGTGTTATAGAATCATGTGCTTCCGTTCGATTCGGGGCATCATTTTAATTATCTATTGCCCCAGCGGTCTGTGGCAAAGTAAATGCACTTTTTAAACTACACAGTAGCGCCTGGGTAAACAGGGGCTGACCTTTCGGTGGTTAACAACACGCCCACCACGCCGCAGAAGGTTCGGTTCATTCTCGTTTGGCAAATTTTAAATTATCTTTCCCCTACATCGACACCTCGGAAAATCAATTCTCAAGATCATTGAAGCGAACGCAGAGCAGATACTCACAGAGACTGATCTGAGTGAGTTGACCGGTGGGTTCAGTGGCCCATCAATAAATGTCAAAATTAATTACTCGTCCACTGCTACGGCCGGCAGGTTTCTTAATCGCTCACAGAGAAGAAGATGCTTGTGGCGCTAAAAATAGCGCATTAGTTGAATGTAGAATTTGTGGAATTCCACGCGGTTGTCCCTAACGAGGTACGCACGAAAGAAATCTTGCATACAACCCCCAAGGTCTTTCAGTAGCATGCAAAACCGTTTTTTCCTCATGGTAGGTCATGTCACTTGATAGTTTGGGACACGTGAAACAGTCTGGGAAAATCTTGCACGCGCTTCGTAGCGTGCGTTCGGTGCTTATCCAAACATTTCTCAGCCTCGTGTGCTTCCTTTTGTGTGGCTGTTTTTTGTGGCTACTGCTCACAAAAAAACCTCCTCACCAAACAAAAGCCATCCCTGTAGGTGCGCGCTAAACGAACGTTTCAGAATTTAGAGCGTACCAAATGCTCGCCAGATGAAACCGAAATGAGCGACAACAATGAGGCATGCAAAATATGTACATACGCTAGACAAAACATGTGTAGCTCATGCGCACGCGGGACAGACATTCCACACACACACAAAAAAAGCTTCGAAAACAATTTCAGCAAGATGCAAATTGCGCGCACTGCTCACACGTGTAACTCAAACATGCACGCGAATAGGTATCGGCGCTCTCACGAGCAGTGATACAGGCGGAAAAGCTCCCACATGGTAGGTAGGTTCGAGTGATGAACGAGATACGAATATGATTGATTGGAAGAACAATTGGCGCATGTGAGATGTGGGATGTTCGAAAGCAGTTTGATGTACAAGGTATTTTTTGAGCTTTTTTCCAAGATTTTTTTTTATCTAGTCCCGATCGTGGCATCATTTCCTCTTCCAGTTTCTTTTTTACCTATTACGCGTTTCAGAATTACCTGTTAATTCTACTGCCCTACCATAAGCCCAGTGTTGCACCTTTTTCCCTCCCAGTGGTAGCAGTAGAACAACATGGAAACTATCAATCATTCTACAGAAGAAAAAGGCAACGCTGCCAAACGCGTGAAGTCACCTCGCCAAGCGCACCCGGTGATATTTTACCTTCAGCCAGACCTCCAAAGACGAACCCGATCCGACGCGAGCTACCAACGATGAGCCCAGGCCCAGGGCACAATCGCACAATCCGGTGGCTTCAACTTATCCTTTGACCACCCACCGGGCGGCCTAACGCTGACGGTGGCACCGCGCCACCGCCGCGTAAGTGCCAATCGTCCAACAGTCAACAGCCAGCCGGCACTTTCAAACTCGGTTCCGAAAAGAAGAGCCACTCGGGCCACATTCCTTACCGGGTAGGGTTCGTCGCCTGACGCCGCGCGAGAAGTCTTTTGTTTCCGCGAGCGCGTGCGCGTATTGGACTTTCGGCTCCACTTGAGCACTCAATGCACCGCGTCGCAGAAGGCCTCCGGCTAGGAATGTGACGAAGAAGAACTTCAACCGTACAGGATGGGGGGAAAAATATTTACAAACGCACAAACGCGCGCGCGCGCGCCCAGGCCAAAAAAGCCTCCAAAGATTAATGCAAACAAATCGAATTCCGATTGACTTCGAGTGGAGCTCATTAATCATCGCGGTTTGTGCTAAATATCATAGCGAACCGTGCGGGCCAGGCGTCAGGCGGCGTGTATAGATCATGCCTGGAAGACAGCTGGTGAAGAACGTACGCTAATCGAAGTGTGCACCACGTGATGGCTGGGAGGGGGAGGGCCTTCTTTTGTTGGATGGGGGAAAACAACCAAACTATGATCATTGAAGCTCACGCTCCACACACGTATGATTCACGATCCTCCATTGACAAGAGAGTTGGCAAGGTTGTTCCACAGTTTTGAGGAAGTTTCCAATAATCTATTGCTCCTTTGGCAATATTACAAATAGGGCAAAATTGTACTCCACCGGCTAAAAATATCCATCAATCTTGTTGAAAACCGAAACGGACCATAAAATTCGCCAACTGACTACATGATGTAAGCCTCGTTTACTTTTTTCCCCCTGCGTTCGATCATTACCTGAGCCGGCAGCCGGCATTCACCCTAATGAATGTCCACCGAACGAGCGAACCGTCATCCTTGCAACGTCGTCTTCAGATTGAAGTTTAATTGTTTCTCACCTGTCAGCGATCGATCACCGTCCAACGTGCGGTGAGCGGATGAAAAACTTCCTGCCGCTTCGCACAGTGTCCCTTGGCTTCCGCCACAACGGTGGAGCTCTAATCTGTTTTCATGTTGCTGGTTTGACCCTGTCGCACTCGAGTCAAAAGCAATCATATCGTTTCGGACGCTTGGGGAGACTATTTTTGTCCATCGACACATAATTTTAGAACATCAAAGCAAGGGCACATAGCTTCTCCCGTCAATTGATCGCGTAATATAGATGGGATGGCAACAGAAAAATGCGAAGAAAAAAACCACTAAACCACGTAGAAGCTTATCGCATCATGGGGCACGCTGTACGATACTGACAGGTGAATGGCTACTGGAGTAGTGCGTCGAAGAAGACGTTAAAATTTGCGATCCATGTGGCGTCCCAGCAGGCCGCAGTCGGCAACCCCAGAACCTCGTGCGGCTAATTGGTTTGCTCCAGCATGGGGTATTGGCGTGCGCAACTCCGAGAGCAGGAAGCACTCGGTGGCACGATCGATAATCGATATCGCGGCGGCTAAGAACACTGAGCACGATCGGGCAAGCTGCGGGATGCTTAGGTTGGCAAGGTCGTCCCAGCGCAGTGGGAGACATCCGACTATTGATGGCCGCGCTGAAAGTCACTGCCACGGGTACTTAAAGCTTCACTGACCTACTCCCTACGCTAGCAGATGATTATATTCTGCTTGTGACAGGCCCTCTGCTGGAAACGCCTCGTACTAGGTTTGCCGCGCTGAGAGCGCACCGAGCGTCGCAACACGCGAGAAGGACGCATGCCCTCTTCTTCGTCTGCAGCTGATCGTCGGATATAACTGTGGCGTGTTTTTTTATTATTATTTATTATTTCACTACCACTACCGCGCTGGCCTTTCGAAACTTCCCCGATGATCGCTTAGCACTGCAATTAGCGTAATCTTCAATCGAAACATCTCCGAACGAACGAGACTGACTGCGTCGCTGCTGATGCTGCTGATTTCGCCCTTCGCGTCCAACAAAACTGACAAGGTCCGTGGTGCAAGCACCCCGCAGTTAAACAATGCCCAACTCCCCACGCCGGACTTTTCCCTCCACGGAGCGAAACGTGCGTAGATAATAATTTGGTGACCACCATCATTATCTGTACGACCCGAAGGCAAGCGCGCATGCGGACGCGACCGTAGACCGATAGAAATGTTTTCGACCCCGATCGGGAAGATGAGGCCCGCGTACGATCGGCTCGACCGGCTGCCGTTCACGTGTCAATTATGTCACGGTAGAATTTGAAGCCCCCGCCGGCGAAGGGCCTCCAAAAAATCGCTCTTACACATCCTTTTTTGTCTCCCGACTGCTACTTCTGTCACTCATCGCTCGTACGCACTCCTTCTCCGTTCCACTCTCTCTCGTCCTGTCCCGCTTCTTCATCCTCCACATTCTCCACATTAATAACAAACGTAATGCAAAAACGAGTAATTATTGACTAAGGATTAATCGATTGAACTTATCCAGTACAGTATTTCAGCTAGAGTTTTTTCAACTAAATTTTAAGTCTGAGTATATTGAATTTAAATAAAAGGTAGATCAATAAAGATTTCATTTCAGGCCTCTTCGAAAATATGTTTAATCAATATAATGAATGCAATAACGTTAGCTTTAATTAATTATTTTATATGTTTTTTTGTTAGCTTGTATTCTACTATGAAACCAATAATATTATTTTGGTTAATACTTTGTTCATTTTAGCGAGTAGTCTTAATTCTTTAAGTTGTCCAATATAATTTAAAGCAATTAATTTAGTTTCAATGATAATAATATATGAATATATACAGTAATATATATTTTAATAATAAATAATTACACAAATCAAACGACTTCAGTAAGCTATTCCTCGATCGCAGTTGGACGAATTGGTCCACTGGTGATATATCCTTTCGCAGTGGTTGAATAACACGTTCAACCCATTACCCTAACACTATCGATCCCTATTTGGGTGTGCTTAAAATCGTCGATTGAAAAATAAAAATCTATAAAACTCACCGCAATCGCTTAATCAATAGTCCGCGGCTGTATTTTGCCCCAAACTACCTTTCCCGCAAAGGTCACCCCGGCCGGCGAAGCATTTCTCTCGCAGGCCGCAATTCGCCACGTAAAAGTGAGCCAATATCACCCACTCATGCGCGGTGTGCTGATTAGTTTTTATTCGTTACTTTTTATTTTGCTCTTTCTTAATTTTCTTAATCCACGGTCACTTTCGAACCTTTCGACCATCGAGGATGCACAACGCTGCCCCAACCTTTACCCTTGATTGCGGCTATTGTTCGGTGCGCGTTGTGGCGCTGTGCGGCCAACGGACGGGTTTTTGCCGAAAACAGCAATTTGGAACCATTTCCAAGTCATTTCCAATCGATAATGATGTGTTCCCTGGCAGTGGTTCCTGGCTGGCGGGTCCTATAGCGCACCACCAACCGCAGGCAGGGCACAAAGCTCCTTGAAAACAAAAGTAACCAGCTCAGACGTACTGGAGGAACCGCTAGGTCCGCACGGCTGTAGGTCAGTAGTTGGAACGGCCTGTACCTAGACCGGTGCGTTCAAGGCATCCGCGGCCTGGCGCGTCTTCGGCACGGTGCCGCGCGACACCACTAATGTAAGCAATTTCCGGACCGGCTCACATAATAGCCTCACGGTCTTCAATTAAAAATCGATATTTTACCTCATTTGCATTAATTTATGACGCATGTTTTGCGAAGCCCGGCCCGAGGCACGTAGGCGTCGAAGCGCCGTAATCTTCGCTTCGGGTGAAGCCTTCTTAATGCGATACCCAGAACAAGGCTCGGACGGTGGCGACTGCAGAAGCAGTCGAGCATAAACCATAGCCGACGGGAACATTGTATGTGGAGAGAGAGAAAAAAATGCATGAGCTCTGCAACAACAACCGTCCGTCCGTCCGAGAGGATCTCTTGCTGCGTCCTTCACGAACGTGCGGCCATCGCCGGTGTCGGTGGCGACCAACGTAACGCTTCCTTCCATGCCGCCAGCAGGCACCGCATGATTTATGGGCGCCTGTGGGAACGTAGTTTTTCATTTGACACGCGATCATCTCCGTCGTCACCGTGCGCCATTCCTCGTGGCGCATGCACGTGCCGTGCCGGTTTCGGTTTATTTCAGTGGATTACGATCCTGCCCGGGACTCCGCACACTACCACAGCCAGATCGAATCCGAAATTCCACCACGAAGAGGAACCGTACCGGCCGGAGAGCCGGCCGGAGAGTAATTTATCTGAGCCACCTTCCCTGCCACGCCAAAGGATGTGACCTGGCCGGCTTTTTCCTTGCCATTCCTGCCGCAAGGTCGCACCAACACAAACACGTGAAGCCGGATCGCACAACTAATGGCAGATGAGACGGGGCGGTGTCTGTCACCCACTCATGCGCGGTGTGCTGATTAGTTTTTATTCGTTACTTTTTATTTTGCTCTTTCTTAATTTTCTTAATCCACGGAGCCTGCACAACGCTGCCCCAACCTTTACCCTTGATTGCGGCTATTGTTCGGTGCGCGTTGTGGCGCTGTGCGGCCAACGGACGGGTTTTTGCCGAAAACAGCAATTTGGAACCATTTCCAAGTCATTTCCAATCGATAATGATGTGTTCCCTGGCAGTGGTTCCTGGCTGGCGGGTCCTATAGCGCACCACCAACCGCAGGCAGGGCACAAAGCTCCTTGAAAACAAAAGTAACCAGCTCAGACGTACTGGAGGAACCGCTAGGTCCGCACGGCTGTAGGTCAGTAGTTGGAACGGCCTGTACCTAGACCGGTGCGTTCAAGGCATCCGCGGCCTGGCGCGTCTTCGGCACGGTGCCGCGCGACACCACTAATGTAAGCAATTTCCGGACCGGCTCACATAATAGCCTCACGGTCTTCAATTAAAAATCGATATTTTACCTCATTTGCATTAATTTATGACGCATGTTTTGCGAAGCCCGGCCCGAGGCACGTAGGCGTCGAAGCGCCGTAATCTTCGCTTCGGGTGAAGCCTTCTTAATGCGATACCCAGAACAAGGCTCGGACGGTGGCGACTGCAGAAGCAGTTGAGCATAAACCATAGCCGACGGGAACATTGTATGGGGAGAGAGAAAAAAAAAGGCATGAGCTCTGCAACAACAACCGTCCGTCCGTCCGAGAGGATCTCTTGTTGCGTCCTTCACGAACGTGCGGCCATCGCCGGTGTCGGTGGCGACCAACGTAACGCTTCCTTCCATGCCGCCAGCAGGCACCGCATGATTTATGGGCGCCTGTGGGAACGTAGTTTTTCATTTGACACGCGATCATCTCCGTCGTCACCGTGCGCCATTCCTCGTGGCGCATGCACGTGCCGTGCCGGTTTCGGTTTATTTCATTGGATTACGATCGTGCCCGGGACTCCGCACACTACCACAGCCAGATCGAATCCGAAATTCCACCACGAAGAGGAACCGTACCGGCCGGAGAGTAATTTATCTGAGCCACCTTCCCTCGCCACGCCAAAGGATGTGACCTGGCCGGCTTTTTCCTTGCCGTTCCTGCCGCAAGGTCGCACCAACACAAACACGTGAAGCCGGATCGCACAACTAATGGCAGATGAGACGGGGCGGTGTCTGATTTAAGCCACGGTGAGAAAGAAATCAACACAACACCAGCGCAAGAAGCGACCTAAAGGCCATCCGGACGCACCACCGGACGCACCAAAGTACTGATTTTATTATTAAATTACACCGGACCCACCGCCGGTGGGACCGTTTTGGGCGCTCCGGCTCCACCCGATCGTCAGCCGAAACACATTAAATGCTAATAAAGTAATTTATCGGAAAACTATTTCGTCCCTTTCGGGAGAGGTTATGTTCTACACAGAAACGTTTTTACGAGCCTTCCCTCTCGGCTAGGGTTCATAGATGGGGCCCGACGGTGGACGATGGCTGCGAGCAGCCGTATCAGATTCGTCAGAACGGTGTAAAAATGGATAATTGATTATTTATGGTTACACTTATGGGCCGAACATGCGTAGTGTCACAGGCGCACGCACACGTGCGCGCACGGACATGTGGCCCGTCACAATCCGATGTGTTTTGTGCTACGAAAAAGGGTTACATTTTAACACTTTTCGTTCACATATTAATAGGTCATCTCCACAATGGGGTGGTGCGTGGTGCTGGTGCATCTGCGCGCATCGGACGCTCGTGTTGAGGCACTAACATTGAGCAATTTTTCACTACACCGTTAAAGCGCGCACAGGCAGTGGGTTTGAAATTTATTTAAATACGCTTAATCCGACTCGCCATCTTTATATTTGCGTCTTAAATGGGTCGTACGTCTTGTTGGAGAGTGGTGTGTGTGTGTGTGTGAGAGAGAGAGAAAGAGTAGATGGGGAAAAAACAACACTCTCAGTTGAACTTTTGGTCAGTGGTTGGTTTATGAATATTGTTCCACTGTTGACAAATTTTTACTATCTCAATCATCAGGTGGGGCTCGTGCTCGTGTGGATTAAGCGTTTATACAAAAATAAGTTATACTATTAGGTTTCCGAACGTGCACTCGAAAGAAACACACGCACACACTAACGAAACCTGTACAAAGTGACCGGTACCGGGACGTGGCAAAATTATGAAATTGCATCATATCCATAAAATAACTCACTTAACACCACACACACCCGTGCCGAAGAGCAAAAAAGAACACGATCGTACCCGGCCCAGGCGGAGCCATTCTCGGTACCGGCCTCGCGCGTATTAAAATTTATAATCTGCGAACAGGACAAGCGCACCGTTTGCGGTCGGATCCCCCCCTGGATAGGAAGTGGTCCGGCAGAAGGGCGACCGCGACGTGCGAACTGCGTCGCCTGCCGTGCATCGAGAGGACAGGGGCGGTAAGGACACGATGACATCGCGAAACGATGCGTGAAATAATAATTGATGAGCGAGCGATCGCACGGCGCTGATCGGCGGAATCTTACCAGCGACGGAGGAAACATTCCTGCAACGATCGCACCACTTAAATAGTATTCGATGGGTTGAGTGTAATGAAAAAACAGCACAAGCCTTCTACTGTAACACTAACAGCACCAGAAAAATGCATTTGACCCATTTGGGAAGTGTCAAAGTAAATTGTGTGAGTGCTCCATTTCTTCCAGCAATGAACTTCTGGAAGGCACTCCGTACTATAAATCGCTCCGGTTAATGCCAGCCACGATGAAAAGAAGAGGGACGTGACATATTTTTTCCACTGATTTTGAGTCGCTGGAACACCTTCCTCGGGAACTTATTGTGGCCAGTACCAGGTTTCCTTTCGATAGATTTTACCTCCTCCAGAAGTGCCTGAATCTTTAAAAAAAAGTTGCCCAATAGTATCCGGCCAATACAAAGTGTGTCACAATGGCACGAACTTTCTTAGGCTCGGATTGAGCAGGCGGTTTGAACAAATCATAAAATAGAGTTCCTTTACTGTTTTGACCATAGCTAATGTAAATGAAGTGATAGAGGCGCCAAATTTTGCGATGGGTTGAGTGTAATGAAAAAACAGCACAAGCCTTCTACTGTAACACTAACAGCACCAGAAAAATGCATTTGACCCATTTGGGAAGTGTCAAAGTAAATTGTGTGATCGGGATATATCACATCTTGGGAGGTTTGTTGCATTAGATTTGTATGAATTTGCTTCATGTTTTAACACGAACTATGGCATCTTTCATCGTGGGAAAAAAGATAAGAAAATCAAAAATACTGAAAATTTTCGCTCAAAACCACTGACAACGATCCTCTGTCTAGCAAAGCATATTGCCATTGGACTAACGTATGCATTAAAAAACCAACTTTTTTTCAAATGAACAGAACAAATAAACGAACAAAGATACTTTATCAAACCAAATTACATTTGTTTCTATATTATGTTTATTATTGTACAAAAATATGTCAACTCCGTTCCGTTTAAAAAAATCGTCCAATCGGGTCAAAATGACCCTTGATTGCCCTCAATCAAGTAAGCAAAACCACTGACCGCTAGTGTCTCAAAAACGACGTCGCCAAAGACAACGCACGGCGCACACTGATGAAGTCATTCATTCAAAATCAGTTCGATCGAGCCCAGGAACGGTAGGCCCCAACAATTGAGCCATAATTCAGCAGCCGAGATCGTCGAGCCAGTCACCTAATTGAATACCGTTCGTAAAGTCCGAGATTCGGGGGGAGGTATTCACCCCGGCACGTTAACTTTCTTCGCCGATCTCGCCCGTTGCGGGTGTGTGCACGCTCAAGAACGTTCGTTCGCCTCACGGCGGAATACGCCCTCTGCCGTCTGCAGTCCTTGTAATGGATACCGGGCGACGCGTGACATTGGAAGATGTGCATCAGTTAATCATCATCAATAATGTAAATGAAGTGATAGAGGCGCCAAATTTTGACAGTATGTTGTCAACAAGTATACATTGACCACTGAATGAATGACCGATCACTGGGTGGCAGGGTAATCTCATGAAAAATCGAAGCATTTTGTCGCTTTTTTTTAATGCATACGTTATTCCTCATATGACTTTCATCACTTCATATTATCCAATCCATCTCCGTAGCAAGAAACTTGTTCCTAGCAGGAGACGGTCCTGATGAAAGTTTTGTGTAATTTTTTTATCGAAAGCTTTACATCAATAATGATTTTTTCGTACATGTTTAGTTTTTGAATCTGGCTCTGTAACGAGATGAGAGATAACCGCGCCTTGAATATTTTCTTATCATTAAAATTGGCATTTGGCCGGGACTTTGGCCATAGGTGTCGAAAAAATAGATGTTGGCATTATCTTCAGTTCCTAGGTCGCCATTTTCATGAATTCATCCCCGGTTTTGGCCACGAAATTATTTGTATATACTGTCCTCGTCAAATGTGTCCAAAAAATCTAGGGAATATTATTGAGTAATATTGCTGAGAGCACACCAGGCTTAATCCTTCTACCCGCTTTCCTGCACGCAGCGGAGAAGCTCTATACATTCTCCTGCGCTTTTTTTTTCTCTCTCTCTCTTTCTTTGCTGCTCTGCCCTCAGCACCTCCAGAAGGTTACTATCGAGGATGGGTTCGTTCGCAAACACCGAAACAGCATACTCACACAAGTACAACAGCAAAAACAACCCTCCACATTAAGGAACGGGAACGAAGTGCCAAAAGAAATTTGCATTCCTTTCGCTCCTTAACGGGCTAAAGAGAAGGTGAGAAAAACAGGGCCACAGTTGGGGCCAGCCGGGACGGAGGGTGGAATGCCCGCTCACCAATGCCCGCAGCACGGAGCGCTCGAACATCTCGAAACGATCACTGCTCAATTTTCACGCCCAGGTTAAGAGCCCGGGGTTCGGGAGCGTTTTTTGCGCTACCCTTTTTCCCGCGCGTAATAAGCAAAAGTGCAGTAATGCACCCAACCGCGGCGTATTGTTTTCGCCCGCGAGCTCGTAACGCGATCGCAACAATACGTTTACTTTCTCACTTCGCGGATACCGGTACGTCCGGTATTGCCCCGAGAGGGAGCACGGTGGAGAGTTTGGGTTTTAAGGAGCTGTACACACAGATTTCGCGCTGGTGATTCAAATTGTTGGCACAATTGTAATCGTGGAAAAAGGGGGGAACGCAGAACCACGTGTATTCGTAAGAGGTGACGCTTTTATTAACAATGACAAAAGGATGCGAGCGGTGGAGTGGAACCGACTCAGAGATTATCGAAGCATCGAATGTGCATCGCGCCTAACCGCTTCACCGAACCGCTTCGGTTTTGGCGGGATGTCAAAAAATAAAACCCCTCAGCGCAACGAAAGACCTGAAGACAAGACACGAACCCGCCCCCTTGCGGGTAGGCGAACCCCGAGCCGGTTCGGGCCGCGTGTATGATGCGCAAGACGTGAATGATCGGTCGCGGCTCGGGAATCGGGGAATTCGGACGGGGAAAGTGTCCTCACGTGCACACACAAACACACGCCGGGCGACACCATTGATAGCAGGCGGGCAGGCCCCGGCGGTTGATGAAAAGTTGGTCAAACAGTGAGGGGGAGTCGAGATAGCGAGAATTTACATAATCCGCTACCGCAAACGAAAGCCCCGGTCGGGTGTTTCGGACTCACTTCTCATGTGGCACCGTTCGGCGCATCGCCGAACGGAGAATCCCCCTTTTATCGGGCTTCGGGCTTCGTGTGGATTACGCTGTGGATATGAGCTGTGCGTCGTACGTTTGCAACTGTTGCCACATGTGTTGCCGAAGCTCAAGAATGTGCAAATATCGAGGGTAGAGATGGCCTGTCTTATCGCAGCGTATGATCAGGCATGATACTCGCATGCTTAAAATTTGAAACGTGCAATTAGGGAAGTTTCTATCTCTTCTAGCCTCGAATTCGAAATCCTGTCCCATTTATCACGCACAGGTAATGCACCCACTGCATTTGGAAGGTTAAGCGTTTGCGTTATGCAATGGTGGAGAGGGAATATTATTGAGTAATATTGCTGAGAGCACACCAGGCTTAATCCTTCTACCCGCTTTCCTGCACGCAGCGGAGAAGCCGACGTCAAGTGCCTTGCGAACGGCCAGAAGATGTGCTTTCTACCAAACACCGCAGCAGCTGTAGAGAGGGTGTAATGGCACTTTTGTGTGCGTGGCCGTTGCTGGTATTGCATCACTTACAAACCTCTTGCCGATGTTTTAACGAAGTGCTTCGGCACAACACCCGCGGGAGAAGAGAGTGGGCAGAACAGAAGAGATGTAGAGAAAAAGCCTCCACCGTCGATGAGTTTTGCAAAATTATAAGGCACGCGTTATTATTTCTTGCGCGCAGACATCAACATCAGCCCGATGACACGACCGGCACTGAAAGGTATCTGAAATGGGCGACGCAGCGGTTGGTGAGCTTAC
The DNA here is from genome assembly GCA_002091845.1 of Anopheles cracens. Taxonomy (NCBI): domain Eukaryota; kingdom Metazoa; phylum Arthropoda; class Insecta; order Diptera; family Culicidae; genus Anopheles; species Anopheles cracens. Next base: position 5,232 of record KZ067165.1, on the reverse strand, counting down.
TGGGAAACCAGGATGGCTATCATTAGATCGGCCGCTGCACTCGGCCGCTGTTGATTCATCGATTTTAATTGCACCACCGTAACATGCAAAACCCCAATGGCAAACGGGTGACAAAAGGATGCGAGCGGTGGAGTGGAACCGACTCAGAGATTATCGAAGCATCGAATGTGCATCGCGCCTAACCGCTTCACCGAACCGCTTCGGTTTTGGCGGGATGTCAAAAAATAAAACCCCTCAGCGCAACGAAAGACCTGAAGGCAAGACACGAACCCGCCCCCTTGCGGGTAGGCGAACCCCGAGCCGGTTCGGGCCGCGTGTATGATGCGCAAGACGTGAATGATCGGTCGCGGCTCGGGAATCGGGGAATTCGGACGGGGAAAGTGTCCTCACGTGCACACACAAACACACGCCGGGCGACACCATTGATAGCAGGCGGGCAGGCCCCGGCGGTTGATGAAAAGTTGGTCAAACAGTGAGGGGGAGTCGAGATAGCGAGAATTTACATAATCCGCTACCGCAAACGAAAGCCCCGGTCGGGTGTTTCGGACTCACTTCTCATGTGGCACCGTTCGGCGCATCGCCGAACGGAGAATCCCCCTTTTATCGGGCTTCGGGCTTCGTGTGGATTACGCTGTGGATATGAGCTGTGCGTCGTACGTTTGCAACTGTTGCCACATGTGTTGCCGAAGCTCAAGAATGTGCAAATATCGAGGGTAGAGATGGCCTGTCTTATCGCAGCGTATGATCAGGCATGATACTCGCATGCTTAAAATTTGAAACGTGCAATTAGGGAAGTTTCTATCTCTTCTAGCCTCGAATTCGAAATCCTGTCCCATTTATCACGCACAGGTAATGCACCCACTGCATTTGGAAGGTTAAGCGTTTGCGTTATGCAATGGTGGAGAGGGAATATTATTGAGTAATATTGCTGAGAGCACACCAGGCTTAATCCTTCTACCCGCTTTCCTGCACGCAGCGGAGAAGCTCTATACATTCTCCTGCGCTTTTTTTTTCTCTCTCTCTCTTTCTTTGCTGCTCTGCCCTCAGCACCTCCAGAAGGTTACTATCGAGGATGGGTTCGTTCGCAAACACCGAAACAGCATACTCACACAAGTACAACAGCAAAAACAACCCTCCACATTAAGGAACGGGAACGAAGTGCCAAAAGAAATTTGCATTCCTTTCGCTCCTTAACGGGCTAAAGAGAAGGTGAGAAAAACAGGGCCACAGTTGGGGCCAGCCGGGACGGTGGGTGGAATGCCCGCTCACCAATGCCCGCAGCACGGAGCGCT
>KZ067164.1:293001-316942 GCA_002091845.1 Anopheles cracens | reverse complement strand
CGGGCAGGCACCGAAACCTGATCGATTTGACCCATTTCGATAGACGCGGCGACGAACCCATTGTGGCGGCTGCCCGCTGGGGCCTTAATTTGAATGACATTTGTCCGTCGCTGTTTCGGGCGAGCCTCGCCTCGCGCGCAGTTTCGAAGGGGAGACCGGAACAGGGACGCACCGTGAACGCAGTGGTTGAGCAGTTTTTCGCCGGGCCGAGGATAGGGATGAAAATCAATCCATTTGCCGCTACAGAGCGTCGGACCACTGGAAATGGCATTAGTTGGTCGTTGGCGAGTCGTTCATTTGAAATTTAAATCATGCTCGGAACGGATCCGAAACAAGGTTTGAAGGCTTGCAATGGGACCGCTGGACCGCTGAAGTTTGCCTGTGTCGTGCGAATACTTTCAACGAGCTTTGGGCTCCGGAAATTGAATATTGTGAATAGTTTTTTTTAGATCGCTTTTTAATGTTGTGTAGTCTTCTGTAACTCAATTATTATTCATCCCATACAATTGAACAATTGAAGAGTTATACTTATTTAAGCATAGTTTCAGTTGGCATTCTCCACCGAAACGTATAGCAAGAGTAGAAACTCAAACTCCTCATCTCAGGTATAAGCAATAATACATTTCTCCCAACCTTATGTATTGGAAAATTATTGGTCTAAAACTCATATGTAGTTATATATCGATATTTTTATATATATTTTATTTTTATATATTTATACATATCGATATTTTATATATGTATATATTTCAATATTTTTAAAATTCAAATTGAACTTAGATTAGGATCAATAATGGATTTTTTGAAAGAACTCAATTTATCTTTCATTAAAAAATAAACTACTACATCAAAGTTCATACTACATGCAGTTTTATCTTTACCCTGTTCAAGAGAAATTCTTCAGCTCATCCGTCTCGTCACAAAGTAGACCGAAAGAAGAAGAAGAAGAAAACACTTCGAAAAATAAAGTAAATTTAAAGGGGAATTGGAAAACTTCGCTCCACTCACCTGGATGACGATACCGGAAAACCTGTTGAAGTTCGACCACGGCAAAGTAGTTTATCTTGCAGCTAGCCTGCCTCCGACGCTTTTGTCCGATTTTTGAAGCGCACTCTTGCCGGAGCCTTCCGACGTGTATCCGTGTGGCTATCTCGATTATGTATTTTTGTTTTTCGTTTCTCATTTCTGCTATATCCCGCCCCCCCATCTCATGTGGTTGGACGGCACGGACGTCCAGCCCGCTGTCCCGCACCTCGCTGTAAAGTTTGCCCTCGACGGAGAACTTTTCCAAAGCCCCACTTCAGGGCCGCGTGCCGCCGAAGGTGGGGCCGCCGCTCTCGAGCCGCGCCGTTCGATTTAGCGTCAACGTCAAACTTTTACTTATTGTTTACCGATCCCATTTCGATCGGGATGCGATGCTGTGGTGCAAAACTTTTATCATCATTGTCATATCGATATCCGCATTATGTTTCGCCTTCCGGATGTGGACTGGGTGTGTGTGTGTGTGTTTGATTGTGCTCTCGGAAGGTGTGCCGGAGTGTGTGTGTGTGTGTGTCTGCAACATAAGAATGTATATGAGCCCGATGGATTCTCGAAGAGGATGTGCTTTTTCTTTCCTTTCTTTAACTTTGACTCTTTTGCTTCCATTGTCTTGCCCAATCATTTTTCTTTGCCACCATCGTTCCCTGTTCCCCGGGCGCTCTCGATCGAGCAAGGACATCTACTGCCGCGAAGCCGGTGCTCGGCACGGGGAAAACTTATGCTTCATAACTGCCAAGTATTGCGGCAACCGGAACCGAACGTCCGCAGGAGGCGAATGAGCGCTGGGGGAGGAAAACGAATGTCTTGCAAATCTTCAGAAACGCCACAGTAAGAGCGACGGTTTCAGGTAGCAGGAACCACAGCAACACAGGAAATTGATTCAGTGGCTTCCAGGGGAGAGAGGGAAAAAAAACTAAAGTTGCAGCCGGAGACGGCTCGAAATGTTACTTGCTGGAAATTAACTTTCCGACTAAAGCATCATTACATGGAAGATTGGTGTGCCGAAAGTTTGTTTTTCTTGCAATAGTTTGCAGGAATTGAAATTGATGGCACTGATGGCGTTGATGGCGACGATCGGACACTGGGCGCTGTTCATCCGCCGCCCTGGGAGGGGACGAACATCCCGGAAGACAAACGTACTTCCGGCCCGGGCCGGGCGAGCGAGCTGGGTACCGGAAATGGAAGCCCGGTGTTGATCCACAGCGGCGCTCGGTAAAGTTTTCGGATTTGTGCCGGCGATGAAAGCAACGGGGAACGGGAGGGGCGAGCGAGGTTGAGTGATCTTCCAGCGAACGGCGCTTCCGGACGGAAAGTTGCAGCCGGAGACGGCTCGAAATGTTACTTGCTGGAAATTAACTTTCCGACTAAAGCATCATTACATGGAAGATTGTCATTAGAAACATTACAAATACTAATACAAATAAAAAATGTATTTGAAATGTATTTTTTTTAACCGAGCAGTATAGAAGTACTTTATTATTTACATTTTTAAGTAGCTTGTCTCAACCCTAAATCAAGAAAAAGATGAAGGATTCATCCGGTGGACTGTTTTGACGAATCTGACTTGTTATCGAGTTTCGTCACAGACAAGGCTAGAACGAGTGTAATTCGTGAGTCTGTAGCGCTTTCATCTTTCCGCTATTTTACTACTTTCCCTCAATATTATGGAGTAAAATTAATAAATTAAAATTGTTCTCTGTGTACCAACATTCTTGCATTCTGTGTTACCCTCATGTGAAACCTTAGTCATGCTATGTTACCATAAATTTCAAGTATTTGCTAAGATTAAATCGTTCAATGCGCTGGAGTCGGTACGCTGGAGTCTGTCTTCTAAACTCGCATTTTTAAAAGAAAAAAAAAAGAAATACATCCTACCTTCCCCAAAAAAGCGTGTCCAACTAATAACGAAATTCTTGAATAAATAGCACAAATTTATCCTGCCAACATTGGCCGCTTACACACCATCTCTCAGCAAACCATGTACCACGATCATTAAACGTAAGGGGAGGAGGAGAAAAGAGGGGGCTGGGGCACTGATCGGACAGCATGTGGCCCCTTTCCGCTCCCTGGTAAATGGGTTGTAATTGGAAAAGTTTCTGCAGTGCTGCTTTTTTATGGTGTGCCGTGTTCTTCGGCTGCACATGATGTTTGCACATGATGCTAATGCCGGCCGAACGCGAGACGCTGCGTCAACATTTGCTTAGAAGCCACTTTTAAATCATTTCACGTACACGGAGCGAGCGACCGGCCGAACGAGCGAGTAAGACATACCCGACGGGGGGGTTTAATCCTTTGCCAGAAATTGCTTTGCCCCAGCCCACGATCGAGCAGCATCGAAGCTGGCGAAGCTTGGGGTTGGGTAGAACAGGTTTCTTCGGTCTTTTTTTTATTCTTTTGCGACGATTTTTATTTCGGAAGTTCATTCGCCAAGTCGGTTTTATACAAATCGACTAAGCGTCGGGGATGGTTTGCGCTTTATTTTTTGTGTGAGCTCGCCGAAGGGAGCGCAAGCGATACGCGATTCCACGGGGCACGGGGACCGAAAAATAACATTTATCATAAAGTTCGGCGTGGCACTTTTGGAATCGGTCCACGCCCGGGCGCAAGATAAAGGGCGTTTGCGGAACGGATGGCTGGATGGGCCGGAGTAGGGCGGTTGCATCCAGGGTGCACCGGGTCGGATAAGTTTCGCTTCAATCGTTTTTGAATTGTTTAAGAGTATCGTCAATATTGACTGAGGCTGGGCTGAGGGTTGTTCGTGTTTGCTGCCGGATAAATTGGTTTGTTTTAGCTTTCTTTTTGTTCTTTGTGGCGTTTCATTTATGATTGCGAAATGCTGTATTGTGCAAACATCTTCCCAGCACACACGGGAGTTTGGCTGAGGCTAGAGTGAATCGGACAGTCGACGCTAGTAAGCTTCAAGTCGAGCTGTGACCGACGTGCGCTGCATCGTGTGTAGGTCGATCTGAATTTGGGAGAAAATCGTGCAACAGGGATATGTTTCTGTTCAGTTTTGCTTAGGAATATGATGAAGCGCAACTATAGGTGTCTAGTAAACTTCGCTTGTTGCTCATTTAGATGATCCAATAGGTTTATGATGACAATTTCATGAATTTTAGTAACAAAAATCATTCTTTCGAAATGACATTTAAAAAAAACATTATTTCTTCGTTAGTTCATTAGTGTTCATTAGTAAATTCATTGGTAAAAGTAGTTCATTCATTAGTAAAATTGAATCCACTGTTATTAACAAATAACACATATTAACAAAAAGGTTGTTACTATTGCATGATGTGTACTATACAATTATATATTTTTTATATTTTACATCATAAACCATTTATTATAATACTTCTCATGGAAGGATGTACTTGGGAATTTTAGAATGTATCTATCTTCGGCATTGTTTTTATTGTTTAATAAATCATTAGAAACATTACAAATACTAATACAAATAAAAAATGTATTTGAAATGTATTTTTTTTAACCGAGCAGTATAGAAGTACTTTATTATTTACATTTTTAAGTAGCTTGTCTCAACCCTAAATCAAGAAAAAGATGAAGGATTCATCCGGTGGACTGTTTTGACGAATCTGACTTGTTATCGAGTTTCGTCACAGACAAGGCTAGAACGAGTGTAATTCGTGAGTCTGTAGCGCTTTCATCTTTCCGCTATTTTACTACTTTCCCTCAATATTATGGAGTAAAATTAATAAATTAAAATTGTTCTCTGTGTACCAACATTCTTGCATTCTGTGTTACCCTCATGTGAAACCTTAGTCATGCTATGTTACCATAAATTTCAAGTATTTGCTAAGATTAAATCGTTCAATGCGCTGGAGTCGGTACGCTGGAGTCTGTCTTCTAAACTCGCATTTTTAAAAGAAAAAAAAACCTTGGCGATGAAGCTAAACAAATTCATCCCGCTCGCAATGAATACAAGCTTTTCCGCCCTCTGGTCCCGCCTCCCGGCCACTCCTTACCCTCTCTCGGTAACGGACACGCTGTCAGCGCGGGCGAAAGTAAACAGAGAGAGAGAGAGAAAAAAAAAACAAATAATCAATTCCGATCCCGGGAAGCCATTAAGGGGCTCTCGGTTCGGTCGTCTCCCTCGCAAGCCGCGCCGGCTGCAGGCAGGCTGGATGGGCCGGAGTAGGGCGGTTGCATCCAGGGTGCACCGGGTCGGATAAGTTTCGCTTCAATCGTTTTTGAATTGTTTAAGAGTATCGTCAATATTGACTGAGGCTGGGCTGAGGGTTGTTCGTGTTTGCTGCCGGATAAATTGGTTTGTTTTAGCTTTCTTTTTGTTCTTTGTGGCGTTTCATTTATGATTGCGAAATGCTGTATTGTGCAAACATCTTCCCAGCACACACGGGAGTTTGGCTGAGGCTAGAGTGAATCGGACAGTCGACGCTAGTAAGCTTCAAGTCGAGCTGTGACCGACGTGCGCTGCATCGTGTGTAGGTCGATCTGAATTTGGGAGAAAATCGTGCAACAGGGATATGTTTCTGTTCAGTTTTGCTTAGGAATATGATGAAGCGCAACTATAGGTGTCTAGTAAACTTCGCTTGTTGCTCATTTAGATGATCCAATAGGTTTATGATGACAATTTCATGAATTTTAGTAACAAAAATCATTCTTTCGAAATGACATTTAAAAAAAGAAAAAAAACCAAAAATAAAGCGCAGATATTGATATCCTGGGAAAGGATTATTCCTTTGCATTTGTGTTGCTTTTTTCTGCTGCACAGCCTGCAGGCATGGAAATTTGCGTTGTTTTCCATATCGGAGAATCGAGCCCACCTTGGCGATGAAGCTAAACAAATTCATCCCGCTCGCAATGAATACAAGCTTTTCCGCCCTCTGGTCCCGCCTCCCGGCCACTCCTTACCCTCTCTCGGTAACGGACACGCTGTCAGCGCGGGCGAAAGTAAACAGAGAGAGAGAGAGAAAAAAAAAACAAATAATCAATTCCGATCCCGGGAAGCCATTAAGGGGCTCTCGGTTCGGTCGTCTCCCTCGCAAGCCGCGCCGGCTGCAGGCAGGCTGGATGGGCCGGAGTAGGGCGGTTGCATCCAGGGTGCACCGGGTCGGATAAGTTTCGCTTCAATCGTTTTTGAATTGTTTAAACATCCCGGAAGACAAACGTACTTCCGGCCCGGGCCGGGCGAGCGAGCTGGGTACCGGAAATGGAAGCCCGGTGTTGATCCACAGCGGCGCTCGGTAAAGTTTTCGGATTTGTGCCGGCGATGAAAGCAACGGGGAACGGGAGGGGCGAGCGAGGTTGAGTGATCTTCCAGCGAACGGCGCTTCCGGACGGAAAGTTGCAGCCGGAGACGGCTCGAAATGTTACTTGCTGGAAATTAACTTTCCGACTAAAGCATCATTACATGGAAGATTGACAGAATTTAGCGTTTGCGTCTGGTCGCGCTGCGTGTGTTTTTTTTTCTTCTCTCTCGTCTTCTTCGTTTTCTCCCATTCCAGAGAAGAGTTTGTTTTGAAACGATTTTCGAAATCGCGCGTCAGAAGGCGGAACTCGGATCTTGCTAGGGGTGGGGTGAAAAGTTTCCTGCCTGCCACCATTAACTAGCGGCCGAAGGGCTAACGGGAGGCGCTGACGACTCCGGGCGCGCTAATCCTGGTGACAGTTTTGATTGTTTGCTGCGGTTGCCGAAAGGCGGGGTTTGGCGAGTTTATCTGTAGAATTGGAAAAGTTTGCGGAAATCAACCGGCCGGCCCTTCCGAGCCGTGACACTTGAGCGCATCTTTAAGCGCATCCTCCATGGAGTGTTACAACGCCGGCCGTGTGTATTACGGTCCGGCGTGTAAATTATCTTCTGTCCGCCTGGCCCGGGCTGTCTGGTGTGCGGCAGCCTGTCAGCACCCGTGACCCGGAAAAGCTCATCATCGCCTGCGTCGTTTCCGTCGTCGAGGTCGTTGAAGGGAATGTCTTAAAATGTAAATTTTATCTGCCGACTCGCGTGCCCTCGTTCGGGGGGCAACTGTGCAGCATTGCACCGATGCGACCGACACACCAGACGGGCGTACCCAACGTGTCAGCCGTGGCGAGAAGGGCCTGAGGAGAATTTCATTACCTGTAAGTAGCTGATTGGCAACGGAGGGCCAGCAGCCAGGTGGTCCAGGTTTTTTTTCGCCCTGTTGTCTCTCGTATAGTTTGTTGTGCTGTTCTACACTCGATATGTTTTTCTCCCGCCGAAGGACGGGCGCGTCTGACACGGCTGCCGACATGGCTCGGATTCGCTTCCCGGTATCGTCCGTCTGGCTGTCTGGTCTGTTCGCTGGAAAGGTGATTTGCTTTCCCGGGTGATTTCGTGCGCCATCAACGGTGGCCGGGAACGCTTCCCAACAGCCGGGCGACCCGTTGGCCGCTCCCGTCGTGTGTCTCGGAGCAGGTGCATGCAGCATCGGGCCCGTAAGAATGGGGTTCGTTGTTTTTCCCGGTACGTGCTGGCCGGGCGCGCTGCTGCAGCTGCTTGTCGGATCGTCTAACAAGCGGGGCACACGGGTGTGAGTTTGTTGATAGCAACAATTTCCCGCAAGGGATCACCACGCAAGCTTGCGCTTTGTGCAGTGGCTAGCAGGACTTGTAATGCTTCCAGTGTCGGTTCGGTCGGAGCGTCTTCTGGAAAATAGACTAGGGCAAGGTTGTGCTCGTTATGCTTTCGATCATGTTTATATGCGAGGAGTGAAGCGTGGCAAGTGCTCAAGGTGCTCGAAAAATGTTTATTATAGTGTCTTGTGTTTAGATCACTAACTTTGCTGGCTTTACCATTTCTAAATTTGTTTGCGCCTCAATAGGGGTTCCAGAGTCAGCTGTAACGCACTTGACGTTCCTTTACGCGGTGTGGTTCTCTGGGACTTGAAAGCGATGGCTGCCAAGGTTATGAAGTGATAGACACCCTGAGAAGAATGGCTTTGCTAAAGCCAGATGGAATAAAAAATATAAAAATACTATTGTAAATTGGTTTTGTTTGATTTGTTTTGATATTGATAAATTAAATAGATTTCTACACTGTTTCTGGAAAAAATCATCTTTTGTTTGCAACTTTAAAATCAGTTGATTGATATGGTGCGCTAAATGTGTAGTAGCTGCGTACAAAAATTAATACTTTTGGTCGCTGAAGGAATTAAAATATTTAAATTTCAATCGTGACGCCCGTGGAAGAAACAGGACGCCAACAACACATTCCTGACAACTGGGCTACCCAGGTCGCCAGCGACTTCGATCGTGAATAACTTGCTGATGCGTATTCCTTTTTAGTTCAACCATTGAAGATAAAAATGAAATAACTGTTCTAGTGTCCGAATCTGTCCACCGCAGCTCTCTACTTTTCTCCGTTTTCTTGGTTTCACCGTCGTCGAGGTCGTTGAAGGGAATGTCTTAAAATGTAAATTTTATCTGCCGACTCGCGTGCCCTCGTTCGGGGGGCAACTGTGCAGCATTGCACCGATGCGACCGACACACCAGACGGGCGTACCCAACGTGTCAGCCGTGGCGAGAAGGGCCTGAGGAGAATTTCATTACCTGTAAGTAGCTGATTGGCAACGGAGGGCCAGCAGCCAGGTGGTCCAGGTTTTTTTTCGCCCTTTTGTCTCTCGTATAGTTTGTTGTGCTGTTCTACACTCGATATGTTTTTCTCCCGCCGAAGGACGGGCGCGTCTGACACGGCTGCCGACATGGCTTGGATTCGCTTCCCGGCATCGTCCGTCTGGCTGTCTGGTCTGTTCGCTGGAAAGGTGATTTGCTTTCCCGGGTGATTTCGTGCGCCATCAACGGTGGCCGGGAACGCTTCCCAACAGCCGGGCGGACCCGTTGGCCGCTCCCGTCGCGTGTCTCGGAGCAGGTGCATGCAGCATCGGGCCCGTAAGAATGGGGTTCGTTGTTTTTCCCTGCAGCTGCTTGTCGGATCGTCTAACAAGCGGGGCACACGGGTGTGAGTTTGTTGATAGCAACAATTTCCCGCAAGGGATCACCACGCAAGCTTGCGCTTTGTGCAGTGGCTAGCAGGACTTGTAATGCTTCCAGTGTCGGAACGTCTTCTGGAAAATAGACTAGGGCAAGGTTGTGCTCGTTATGCTTTCGATCATGTTTATATGCGAGGAGTGAAGCGTGGCAAGTGCTCAAGGTGCTCGAAAAATGTTTATTATAGTGTCTTGTGTTTAGATCACTAACTTTGCTGGCTTTACCATTTCTAAATTTGTTTGCGCCTCAATAGGGGTTCCAGAGTCAGCTGTAACGCACTTGACGTTCCTTTACGCGGTGTGGTTCTCTGGGACTTGAAAGCGATGGTTGCCAGGGTTACGAAGTGATAGACACCCTGGGAAGATTGGCTTTGCTAAAGCCAGATGGAATAAAAAATATAAAAATACTATTGTAAATTGGTTTTGTTTGATTTGTTTTGATATTGATAAATTAAATAGATTTCTACACTGTTTCTGGAAAAAATCATCTTTTGTTTGCAACTTTAAAATCAGTTGATTGATATGGTGCGCTAAATGTGTAGTAGCTGCGTACGCTTTGCTAAAGCCAGATGGAATAAAAAATATAAAAATACTATTGTAAATTGGTTTTGTTTGATTTGTTTTGATATTGATAAATTAAATAGATTTCTACACTGTTTCTGGAAAAAATCATCTTTTGTTTGCAACTTTAAAATCAGTTGATTGATATGGTGCGCTAAATGTGTAGTAGCTGCGTACAAAAATTAATACTTTTGGTCGCTGAAGGAATTAAAATATTTAAATTTCAATCGTGACGCCCGTGGAAGAAACAGGACGCCAACAACACATTCCTGACAACTGGGCTACCCAGGTCGCCAGCGACTTCGATCGTGAATAACTTGCTGATGCGTATTCCTTTTTAGTTCAACCATTGAAGATAAAAATGAAATAACTGTTCTAGTGTCCGAATCTGTCCACCGCAGCTCTCTACTTTTCTCCGTTTTCTTGGTTTCACTCATCAAAAAGGGGTCACTTTTTAAACTCGAAAATCAATGTTTGAAAACATACTTTTAGTCCTCGGAATTTTTTACTCTTTTTAAGTGCTTTGTTTGATTTAGTTCCAATATATATGTATGGAATGCAAAGAAGAACGAAATATATAATTTCTTATAACTAAATCCGAATTTTTCAATACGATTTATAAACAAAAATCTTAAAAACACTTACGAAAAGGCAATGCTGGCACTTCGATGGTGATATAGCACATTCCGTAAAGTTAACTGACTTTCGCAAATTTTTATACCACCATTATTTGACCATCGTGTCGACTTTCTTCATCTTAAAAATCTTCTCGTTAACGAACTATTCATACGAAAAATCTGCCAAATTTAGCATTAATATCCCTCTCTATCCTCTTTCTCCTGTAGAGAGTTTTTGAAGATTAAATTGGGATAAAGTACTAAAAAATGTAAAAAAAATCCAAACGCGCTCACCTATTATTGTAGATACCATAAATTTTGGATCTATTTTGTTTATTCAAATTAGAAGTATGAAAATTGATGCTGTTTTCTTACGAAACACAATTAGTACTCCAGACAGAATGGGTTATCCAGAAATGACAAATAAAGATCTTGTCAGACTAGCACATTTTACATGAAAATTGCTGTATTTCCTGATGTTTCACATATACACCGAAAAGCGAACATTTTACGAGGGAGATATTCGCAGGTATTATGAAAACATATTTTGTTACTCAATTGTAGACAACGGTGTTTCCTTCATATTCTGCTTTCCATCCGGTTATTATTCCACATTCCTTCCAGTCACTCGTTCCCTGTTGTAGAACACCGCGGCATAAATTATGTAACGCACGCGGACACGCTGCCACGCGCCGGGTGCACTTATCAATATCACATGACAAATAACGGACGGTAACGTCGACCCGTTACTCCAGCTGACAGCCGGGCCCGTATCGAGCGGAGCCTGGCACTAGCTAATTTCCATCCCATACACAGTTTCCGCACGAGCGTCGAAAAATTTCCATAACTTTTCCCATCCCGCTACCGGCGCTCTTGCCCCGGAAAAGGGCCGCGAGCAAAACAAAAGGCGAAACGAAATTGAGAGAAATGCGCCTGCACAGCTCACACGCGGTTCCGGTTTCGACGGGCAGCTCGCTTCCCTGTATCGGGCGGTTGAAATGGGTGGTTTTTGTTTGTGTTTCTCATCTCGTGCGCATTACTTCGGTGCCACGGAGCAGCTCGTGTATCAAATTGCTAGTGTAATTTTCCTACGCCAATAAAGTCGGCCATGGCATCGGCCCCGGCCGGCTACGGAGGGAAGCGAGTCGCCCGTTTCCGTCTGTGCCGTTTCCTGCGAGGAGCTGTCCGGGTCCGCATCGGTTGGATGACTAACGTCGGTTGCATTCTAATATTGGTGCAAATTATTCATGGGGCAAACCGACGGCAAGCCGTCAAAACTGGTTCGAGCTTCTGCTACTGGTGGTTGGTTCGGTTGCTTTGCTGATCTTTTTTTTGTGTGTGCTGGTTGTGCTACGTTTGCACACCAGTGCTGTGCTTGGTGCCCGCTTGTTACTATATTTTATCTTCATTTTCTCATCCCCGCCGTGCTGGGTTTGCCGATATCGAACATATTGCCACGCTTAACACGGGGTGTCTCGGGTGTCTTGTGTTTTCTTTTGAAGTTTCCGAAGCTGAATTGAATCGAATCCAGTGCTGATCCAGTGCCGGGTGGTGCCTTTTTTCTTGATGTGGTTGCCGGCAGATTTCGGTGGCAAAACCCGACCCGTGGCGTGGGGCGTGCAGAATTCAATCAAAGCCCTCTTGACTGGGTGTTTTTGCATGGATCGAAATTGCAACGCACAAAAAAAAGGCCCTCAGGAAGGGTACCCACTTCCAGAGCGGACGTGCGGTACGGGTGTCTGTTCTATCCGGCGCGCTCCACGGTTCACCCGTATGGATTACGAGCTTCGAAAAAGGGCAATCTGTTTAATTACTTTTGCACCCACCGAAGCGATCGAGTGAGCAGTGAAAAGCTGAGCTACATTACCTAGATTACAATGGTGAAATATAAGCAGACGATTAAGTTCAGGCAACGCAGCCAGGGTGCCAGGGACTTCAGGGGGAGAAGGTAATTAGGAGATTCTAACGCCAGCGTGAAGGATGGAACAGAAAGTGAGTAATGATCGTATGTGGTGTCGCAGCTGGTTGGAAATTGATGTGTGCCATGTGCTATGCATTGGATCTTATTCGTACATTTTTCTCTTAATTAGGCGGAATGCTCTAAAAATTGTTAGCATGACTTCAGTTTCGGATTTTTATTCCATTCGTCAACTCATCTCATAATTTGTCATTCAACAGACTATGTTGATAACGAGTCATTAGTTTGGGGGATCAAGCGGGGAGCAAAATGTGTTTTGAAATGCTTTTAAACAACTTCTGAACTGATAATATGCAGATTGTATCCCACATGGATTTGTTCCTATCCAATGTAGTTATTAGTAGGTTAACTTCCCCAAGGCAAAAGGTGTTTTTGGTAATTGTCAAAGGCATTCCTATCACTCGGGGTAATATATTTTCATTTCATTTCCGATATACTTTAGTCACCCTTTAATAACCTTCACCAAACGACGTATGGAGTCGGCAGAACGTTTAATTCACCATCACGGAACGAGCTCAATATTGCCAACACCACCATCGACCCCATCGCATCTCATGTCGCCATTTATTTGGCAGCCAGAAATGACCGACGCCTGTTTAAGGGTGCCATTGCAGGTCGTAAAACGATTTGCCAGTAGTTCAATTATTGCAACGGCTTCCCACGTGAGGGGCTTTGTTTTGAGCGTGTTGTTGTGTGTACCTGTACGCAGGCTGGGTCTCTCGTTCGCGTAACTGCAATCGCGTACGTGTCGTCCGACAGAGAATCCTAATTATGGATGCATGCATTAGATGCATTACTGTCGATAATTATAAATTCGTCGCCAGTGCTCCCCACACGTGCTAACGTGTCACACGAGCAGAGCGGCGGAAAAGTGACGGTTCCGTTAATGACACACTCACCCATGCCGGGAAAGGTGGCGCAGGGGCGCGGTGTGCGTGCGGTTTCGCATTTCACTGCCGATACAGTCAGCATAATGTAACCCGCCAGTGTGCGACTGTCAATCGGGCGGAAGTACCCGTGCGGATCGCGCCGGGTCGCCGGTATGCTCGGAGTGTTTATGGGGCCGAACCACCCCGACCGGCGACCGGTTTGATAAAATCACACTCATTAGGTTCCTTCGAGGCAATGGAGGAAAGCGATGTGTGACGCGGTTTTCCCATCCATGCGCTCTGCTTTCCGACACTTGCGCCGACGGTGAGCTTCCACCAGCCAGGCTCACAATTCTATCGACAGTGCCATTAACTAATCATGGCCGTGAGCTCACGTGCACGGAGACACCGGGGAAGTTCCTGTCGGCGACCGCAACTACGATTGCCTGCTGAATATCCTTGGCGACAGGGCAATGCGATGTCTGACACAGTGGCCCGCGAGCGTATGTGTGTGAATGTTTGAACCGCAAATTAGCTTGACGATGACTATCGCTGCTGGGCGCAGGTAACTGTGAAGGAAGTGACCGACGGTTTCACTGCGTTCGGTGCGGTTTCCGGTATGGCCGGACAGATTATGGCTTCGGGAAATTATAAACCAACGCGAAGCCGATAAATGCAGCGACTGCGACAAATGTGCATGATCGATGCAAGAATGTTGTCCGTTTAAGGCGATTTTGAAGGAAGCGAAGGATAGTAGAAGAGGCTTGGAGAGATTGGAGATTTGTTCCATTGCTACAGAATTAGTTCTTGAGCAGTATTCAATGTTAAAGTCATTATGATGTTGTGTACCAAATACACCATTAAGATCTACATCTTTGTTATAAAAATTTTCGAACCACTTCTTCTTCATCATCGTAGAAGTTATAGTTTTACCTATGATATAGAATAAAAATAACCTGGTTTTATTTTAAAATCATGCGATGTTGACAGACATTGTTCGAAAAACAAAATATTGTAACCAATTTAAAAAAAAACAGCCCTGTGATTTATGTGATGACAAAAGTAGCTTATTTTTTCGTTATTTAACACGCTAGACGAAACAAAACAAACTTAAACCTGTTATTCGTTTAATATTAGAAAGTTTCTTGTGATAAACGTATATGTTTTTCAGAAACGACGATTAAATACTTGAAACATAAAGAGGTAAAATATAGCAATAAAAATGGCTTGCCTCGATGGTTTTATGAATACTTATTTTTCCCATAGCTAAAGTCTTACAACTAAAGTAAAATTAATATAAAATAAATTTAAATAAAATAATAATAATATTTTTTGGAATAATTGAGAAATGACCAATTTGAAATACTCCAATAATGCTGTCACCTCCTTCATACCAGAGGAGCATTTTGAACCTTGTCATCGAACAAGTGGGCCACATCGCAACAGTCGCACATCATTTGTACCTGTGTGCGTATCGCATTCGTCTAAGCCAAACTGACAAATGCGGAGCGAACGATAGAAAGAAAAAACAAACGCGAAAATATCATCTCATGCTCGATAAACTCGTTGACGGCTTAATCAATAATCGATAGTTTGTGCAATGCGAAACGATATAACGATCGGGAGCGTTGGAATCGGCAACCGTGTCACGGAAGCGTACGGTCGAAACACACCCGCTGCGAAATAGCACGAACTGCCACACAATCATCTATTTGCTCGTTCCGCATTCCAGCCCCATGCGGGACACCGTGGCAAAGTGGATGAACATGATTTGGGAACATAATTTCATATCTAAATTCAACAGTCGCCGGAAAACGCGCGCTCGCAAGCGTGATCCCGCGCTCACTATTTATGTGCATTCCCTTCGCTACCGCGAATCGCTCAGGATAACGCGCTTCTGCACACATACACCTCGTGCATGGCAACCCGTAACCCGGACGATTGTCAATTGCTTCGCTTTCCACGGAATGCTTGACTTTTTTTCCGCTTGCGTTCCAATTCAACTTAAACTGCGCCATCCCGACGAGGCGAGGCGACTTTGGAGCCGGGCGCTGCCATGCACGACGACACGGAGAGACGGAAAACATGCGCGATAAGGAAATGTGATCGCTACCGGAGCTATCGCAGGCGAAATAAATTTCTATTCAATTTCAAGTGGTACACACTCGTCGTGAATGTTTTATGGCGTTCGCCGGTGGGTGTTGTGTTTTACCGCTGGCTGTGTGTAATTTTCGTGTCTGGTTTTCCCCGGAATCGCTTCCGATGAGCACGAGCACCACGAGGCAGACGTCTCATACCGGCCCGTTTTACCGTGAATTACCTCGCTGCTCGGATTACACTGCGTGTGAGTATATTTTTATGTCAGCGAACAACATCAGACAATGTGCGAGCTCTACACAGCAACGGCTGTACTACTTCTAAGGATGCATTCGGGATTGACGTATTTTCAGGTTTGACGTTCTGCGGGGCAACCACACACCGAAAGGATTCAATTTACGAAAGGTATTGACAACCTGTGGGCTGCGGGTGAACCTTTGAGACAATTCGCTGTCTGGCGCAATGACGCAATGGGTATAGATTGCTCTTGTTTGGGTTTGAGGAGCAAAAATATGCGTGTCGGGAATTTAAGTTTTGAAAAATGTTTCCCTAGAAGTATTCTCCACTCTGGGAAATGCAATACGAGTTAAGGTTTTTGTCAAACAACGCAATTTCTGAGACAGATTCAATGCTTGTATCGTCATTGTAAATATCGTTTTGGATAGACAAATTACAGATGAGTCCCTAGTTCGTTTTCGTACTAATCAAAACATTCAACACATTAATAACAAGTTGCAAACAGTGCTATTAACTAGAGAAACTAACACGTGGAAACTAAATCCATCATTGTTGATCAATCGATACTGAAATCAACGCCAGCCATCACTCATCGTCTGGTCCTGCATTCACACTCCTGATTATTGGTTTTATTTGCACAAACGACGAAAGAAACACAAACACAACGCAAGAACCCTTCTTAAGCTTGCGTGTGTACCACTGCTAAATTAACATATACTTCAGATGAAGCTGAAGTTTACATGGAAAAAAGCGACGCCTTATTCCTTACGCTTTCTGCTGCCATATAATTCTGGACGAACTGACCTGTGGTATTAATGGACCTTGGTAAAAATCATTGTCGGGACTGCATCGCCAATGCTATGACTCTGGAGACCAAATCGTTTGACAGTAGACTAATCCTCAAGGGGTTAATAAATTATCTCAACACTTTCAATATATAAGTAAGCTTGACATACATAAAGTTCCTCTACTTGGCACACTGTGCACAATGAGCAAAACTACTCGGTTCTTCATAGTGCATTATTTTGAGTCAGAGGTCCCTGTACTCTGTTGGTGGGGAAGATGTTGGCTTGACCACTTTACATATTCCAACAACGAGAGGATAGGAAATCAAAATGGTCAAAAGCGGGAGTGTTGTCGCTAGGCAGAACACTTGAGAGAATAAGTTCGATAAGAGGAATCATTGATGTAATGATTTGGTGAGAGGCTGACGATGAAGAAGGGGGTTCTTCTGACTTATCAGAAATAATTCCTTCTTACGTGTCAGACACCTACACTTCTTTTAAGCAATGTTAAAAAAACACGATATCTAGAGCAGATCGTAAATTCTTCTTCCTCCTGCAAACTGTGAACAAAACGCTCACACTAACTTGGAACTTACTTCCAAACAACAGTCTGCCACTTCCATCTGCTTGAGGCCTCCATATGTGCTTTTCTGTGCCACTGCACCCACCGCAAAGCGAGCGATTAGAGTGGAGAATGCCATTACCTTTCGGCACAGGAGCAAATGCTTAACCACATCAACCTTAAACAAGCACAAACTTGCGCTTCTCTCGCGCACGAAACTGTCCAGCGAGAAGCCGGTGAGCTCTTTAGCCCGTACGGTCTTCGGTCGCCCGACGGCGGGAACTAATTTACTTTTAATCACATTATAATGTATGCAAATGGGAAGCAACATCAACAAAACGCTTCGCAGCCGATTTTTCACAATGCGCTGCGAGAGCAGCACGAATAACTAAGCGGCGAAATGCGTCCCCGGCCGGAACCCGGAACCGGGTGCCTGTGCCCGGTCGGTTTCCTGGCGCGCTGGACGATGGTCACACGCGAGGCTTTGGTTGTTAGTTTTTCCGAGCCACTTTCGAGCTTCGGTGGCGGTGCCGACGGTTCGAGGCTGGAAGGCAAATAATAAGTCAGCAAAATCAGTGCGATGAATTTCATTATGAATCCAAATGCCGAACGGATGAGACGGTTCACCTAGGACGGGGACACACACCCGTGCGCCAATGCGCCGCAACAGCACAAGCTGTCGATTGAGGTTTTCATCGAGATTCGGGTGCGGTTCGGAAGGGTGGGTCCGGTAGCGGGGAAAATGACCTGCAAACGGGCCAGCCCACGCTGGCTACGGTCGCATCCAACAGGTTCCAGCCACCGGCGCGCACAAATGGGGGAATCGGTCATGGAGTGTAAAATCGGAGCGAGTGATGTGATGATGCGGTCGGCAAAACGTTCTGCCCGGTACGGCTGTCCCGAGGGTTGGGTCGATCCTGGCGGTTCGGTTGACAGGGCGTCGACAGCCGAACGCAGGCGAACCGACGGAGGACGCAGGACCACAGCAGCGGTGGGATGGAATGACAGAAATTATAAACATTCTCGCTCACGGCGTCCGTCCGTCTCCTTTGGGCTCCTCCGTCCCGAGCCGCCCAGCCACGAAGAAACGCAAGCGGTTGGCCATTCGGGCGATGCAAATGGCGGTGGTTTAAGCGTTTTCATTCACTTCACTTCCACCCTTTGCCCTCGGGGGTGGCACGGATTTCCGAAGGGAAATTCGGGACGCTCTGGTTGCGACAGGAAGTTCCAGGACTGCCGCCCCCGCACACGTCCCGTCACACCCGTCCCGTCAAGTGCGTATCCGCTTCATCCGCGTTCCTGGAAGTGGTGCCCGGTGCGCGTGCGACGCGCAACGATGATGAAATATCATTTTACAGAGTGAAAAATTAAATTTAGGTTATTTAATTTATAGCTGAAATTAAAATATTAGCCTTTCGGGCACCGGGGGAGGGGTGGCGGGCCGGGTGTCACTCGCTTAAGGGCGGGGGTGGAACGGTCCCAGCTCGGCTGTTGATTTGCGTAGCGATTTAGTCGATTTATGCAAATGTCGAAACGGGTGGGAATTCGGGCGGGTCGGCGACGGTGGATGTTAGCTAGCTGGAATGAAAGCAAATGTCAGCAAATTGGATTGCGAGACGGGTGGATGGGTGGGGTGTGGGTGAAACACGGAATTGGGGGTGCAGTGAGTTTTGGCGCAGACACTTGAGGTGACGTTTGGATGAACTTTCGAGAACCATCTGAAGGTGATCCATTTCACAGATCAGAGAACTATTAGATTTTAATCATAATTCAATTAAAATTATTATTTTTTTATTTGATGTATTTTTTTTTAACATTTGTAAATCATCTTTGCTTTACATTCTGTACTTACTACGAATAAACACTATAAAAATCCGAAATATACTAAGGCTTCTAACTTAATTGTCATATGTTGTGCTACTAGCTATCAAGTGTTCCGTTGCGATATTGACTCTATGGCGCCATCTATTGACGGGGAATGTATATAACATTATTGATGCTTTGATCCAGCTATTTACTCACTTTTTATGAACGCAAATTCAATTATTTGAACAGAAATATTAAACATGAAATTACATAAATATTTCCACAAAATCTGCCACAATTGATTGCTAGCTGATTTGTTGTCCTCTTTAAGATACTTAAAAAATACTCAAATTTCTCAAAAATCAACGCACTACTATTACTACAACACAATGGTAGTAGTTACAATACGATACCAGATCAAATTAAGTGTATGAATTCAATTTACTTAAACGCACGAAACATTTGCTATACTTCATCCGGGTCCAACCACTCCGAGTAAAGTATTTTCAGCGGGAAACAAGCTTTAAGTTAATTAAAATTCTCCACACTCATTGCGACCGGACCGATTTCTTCCTGCTGTATCTTACCCGATGCACATACTTTGCTGCCGATTTGCCTCTGTTATCGTTTTCCGGAAACTTTCTTTGCCCGGCCGTGAACCGACGCAACGCGCACTTGTAACGCCCGGCGAATGGTTTTAAAGTTGCCAAGTTTTGCGCTCGGTGTAAATGATTAACTTAGCAGCTAATTTGCCAGCGTTATTGCCGTGGCTCTCGCCACGCGAGTGGTTCGGAACCGGGACCAGGACCCGACCGGACGGAAATGAATATTCATCCGGGTTTGCAATCGTTTTCGGGACGCTGGTATGTCGTCGCTCGGAGCAGCTTAAAGTGTGTTTGAGAAGATTCCGTTCCCAACCGAGAGGGCTGCCGTCTGCCTGCCGCCTCCGGAGCCGGGAGCCTGCAGACGCTGTTTTATTATGTTAATGTATGCTCGCAAATGAGATTAGGATCGTACCGGAACGATGCTGCGGGCGGCCTGGGTATGGGTGATGATATTGCCAAGATTGAGATTGAGTGTTTTTGAGCCAATACACTTCCATCGACACACACATACCCACGCGGGAAGTTCGGGAAGAAAAGGTTAACGGCCGGCATCCTTATCTTATCGCAGCACGGGCGTTTTCCCCGCCCGGCGAAGCAGGAAAGAAATAACAATTAATTTGATCGCCGACAACGATGCCAACGTGTAACGCTTGCGTGTGCCATCAGGCTCAACAAGATGGGAGCCTTTCTCCGGTACGTCCTCGAGCAGGCTGCACAAGGACCCGATTGAATGGTGCAATTTCAATAATGCTTACATGGTCTCGGGCACGGCAGGAAGTTTTTGGGGTGAGGGGGGGTCAGTTTTTAATGGGACGACCTCTAGCCGTGGGTTAATTTCGATGCGCGTTCCGGTGCGTTCATATCGGCGATAGAGACGATAAATGTTTGTGTAGGTAAATGGTGCGTGTGCGACGATAATGGTACGGTGTGAAAATATCGTGTGAATGGTATACGATTCCGTAAAGGTAGTTCGAAATGAAGAGGAACCTTTAGCGCCTAAATGTAGGCAATAGTTATTGCTATCGAAACGAAACTAGGCAACGTAACGTTGATAAAATGAATAACATAAATAACTGGCAAAACGAAAGTATGCAACCAGCTTCATACCAATGCTTTATTTAACGTTCCATCCGTTTGTATTTAAAAAAAAATAATTCCTTTTGGAAATATATCAATTCAGAAAAAGGCAGTAAGCTGTAAGTTTTTCTTTTGAATAGAATTATACTTTTTACACGAATGTCTCACGAACATGTTTCCATACACATTCTATGAAAATCTTTCTCGAATATGTATTATGTTTCAAATTGACATGCAGCTTGTTGCTATATTCTACAAAAGCCGATTTCAATCGAATGAATAAATTAATTGCAAAATGCATCTCAGAAAAAGTATTCCATATTGTATAGTAGTAATAAACTGAAGGAAAATGTATGGAAAATGTTTCGGGTTAATGCGTTTTCTGTGCATATCGATTTGATTTCGTCGGAAAAATGAAGATGAAAATCAATTACGATCTTTCTCTCTTTCGATCTCATTCTCTCTTTCTTACACACACATTCTATATATCTCTTTGTACATGTTTTAAAGCCCCCGATGGTGTTGGAGACGATTGTTCATCGAATGTTAATTATGTTGATACTCGTTATCGTTTGTTATAATGTGTAAAAATATGATTCATTGGCATTCATTTGTGCTCTATAAACTATCCACCAGTCTAGGATCGGAAAGCACAAAAAGAAGGAATGTTGCACTCACACTCGACGTCCAAGGTATATTTAACAAGCCTGATGTAAAAGGACACGACAGTGCACAAAAAAATCGCTCACCAAAAATCCGAGTACAACCGCGCCTGCAAATGGGGGTTTTCGGGAAATGAACACCAGTTTCCGTCATCGACCGATGGTTATTCACCGATAAAACCGAAACGCATTGCATTGTCCCCTGGATGGGATTGTGAACAGCCGGAGCAGCACATACAAGATTACGGAACGGCCACTTCCACATCCGGTGTCGGATTACGCCATGGAGTGCACGGCGTTTTGTTTCAGAACCAACCGTGCCGGCAGGTTCGAGATTCGCTCGGGTTCTTGCTCCATCGGTACGGAATGGGCGGCAAAACGAAATAGGTTCGGATTACCCTTTTTGAATTGCTTCTTGCCGCGATTCGATGCGCGCGACACAGCGTTCCGCTTTCGATAGCTCGCTCGCCTCAGCTATGGAACATCCACTGACCGTGTGTAACGCTTCAGTGTGAATTAAGTGTAAACAGCATGCATATTTGAAGGTTGATGCATATTTTACAATTACCAGCGTCAGCATGCCGAATGGCGAATGGCGCATCAATAATTGGTTGAACCGAGTGTGGATTAAATTCATGTAGTTTGTGTGCTCCAGTTACGGGCAGTTACGGCTGCCAAAAATGGATGCATGATTCAAATTTTACATTACCAATTTATCTTTAATACATTTTTATTTCAGCGTAGGCATACCTTTACTTACATGATTATCTTTAGAATACATTATTTTACAATGAGACTTTATTTATTGGTTGATCATGAAACTGTCTTTCAAAAATATGTCCCGTTGACAGCAAGTTCTGGAAGTTCAGGTCCCCATGTACCTAGTGTCATGAGCGATACGTTACCATTATTACTCTAATTCCGCCCAGTATCCCTATTGTAGCTGCAATGTAAACATCGAATGTTATTTACACTCATTCGACATGTCAACTAGCCAATGTTAAAGGCATGGCAAATAATACAACTTCAAGACAATGCAACGATCCTGCTACTGCTGTAAAAATCTCACCCAGAACACAACTTTAGCACCTTCTCGTGTACGTTCGAAAGCCAAACGAAAGCCAAAGGAATCAGAACGTATTTAGTGTTTTTTTCCACCTCCGTGTACACATGACATGTGTGCAACTGCAGCAAGGGATTAGAGACTGCGTGCTTTCTCCTTTTCTGGAGGCTACGCTGCGGCTACGACACGGACACCGGTGTCCTGCAGGATGCAGGATCTCGTGCACTTAATCCCTGCTATCGAAAATGAAAGACAAACAATGGCCCCACGGGATGATCGCACTGGATGTAAGGGGCACGCAACATTGACGCAGTGACAGGCAAGTCTTTCTTCTCGCCGCTCGTTCGGATTACGCGAAGCTTGCCTTATGCGTTAAGTACTGTGGGGGTATCACTATTCGTTATCGCTTCCCAGCGAGCGCCGAAAGTATCCGGCGAGCGGTCAGCGGCGTTCAGATTCGCTGCGTCACTCTCGGTACCGAATCTCGACGGGGTTCAACATTTCACGGCTGTCACCGATTTCGAGTGAGTGCCTATCGAACCATTCGGTGGAGGACCGGGGAGACAAAATCTTTCCCGCTGAGTCAACCGTAACCACACGATAAGCCGCCGAGATTTTTGGCCGTCCAGCCGTGACTCTCAAGTTTCGACGACCCCGGCGGCTTCTAGGTAAACCATCAATTTTCAATTAGCTAGGTGAGTTGACAGAATGCGACAGTCTGGCACTGCGGGCATGGTTGAACGATTCTCCAGCAGGAGGATAACCGTCGGCTTTTGATTGATCGTGATTGGGAGATGCGGACGACTGTTTGAGATGGGTTGGTATGCAGTAAAAAAAATGGGCGCAGCACAAACCCACATGTTTGCATGAGGTAACAGGTTATATTTTACAATTTCCTACATCGATCGCGTAACACAAGAGACAGGCTGGATCCAGGGATATCTTCGGATCCGAGAGTGGGTTGCATCGTTTGCTAATTCTAGCGTTTTACCGCGGTGGAAGGTGAACCCGCCGAAAGCTAGGATTAGAAGACCGGACACTCTACTTCTTGTTGTAGATGTAGTCCAGCTCGGACAGGTAGACGGCGGTGGGTTGTGGGGCGAGCTGGAGGCCTGCCAGCTGGGCGTTGTTTAGCAGAACCAGCTGCTGAAGGGTCGATTCCGGAAGATTGATGAGATATACTGGGCGTACCAGCTGCTGCTGCTCGTCAATGGTCACGGTTGGCTCCTCGAGACGCTGCCGCTGGAGGCGGTTGATGAGAGCCGATGTTGGTGCCGCAGGGCGTCGCCGCAGCTTCGCGCTCGTATCGGAGTCACCGGTCGGTTCCAGGGCCGCGGTCGTGTCTTCGTAGTCCTCGTACGCGGCCGTGGTGGTCATCGGCTCGGCGGACTCCGTGGTCGATGGTTGTTCCGCCTGGGCTGTCGTCGTCGTTTCGGGGACACTCTGTTCGGTGGTGGTGACTGCCGGCGGGATCTCCTCTCCGGGCAGTGGGAACGCTTGGTCCGGCTTGTTGTAGTGATAGCCCGCGGACGTTGGCTTGGGGTAGTGGTATCCGGCCGGCTGCTGCTGTGCCGGAGGAGCCTCCTCAAGCCGGGCGAAGCGCGTGTTTGGCCGCTGCTGCTGCTGCTGCTGCTGCACACCGAATGTAATCCGCGGACGGAAGCGCAGTGGTGGCTCGGCTACCACTAGAGCGACCAGGGCGACCAGGACAGCGAGACGGCGCATCATGTTGCAGGAGTATGTGGAACAGAAGCTTGGAGAATTCGTTCACCGAGCACGCTTGCGGGAGCGGAAATTAATTGATTGATGAGATAACCGAAACTGATATCGATTAAGCACTCCGTGGGCGGCTTTTATACATACGGATCGGTTGGACGGGGATTCGCACGGCTGCGGCTAGAGCAGTTCACAT
Source organism: Anopheles cracens (assembly GCA_002091845.1). Classification (NCBI taxonomy): domain Eukaryota; kingdom Metazoa; phylum Arthropoda; class Insecta; order Diptera; family Culicidae; genus Anopheles; species Anopheles cracens. Next base: position 293,088 of record KZ067164.1, on the reverse strand, counting down.
CTTGCCCCCTCCGTTGCGGTGGATGCGAAGGTGTCACTGTGTCAACCGAAAAGCAATTACCACCGTGCGAACGTCAGCTGTGGTAGT
>KZ067164.1:274038-292991 GCA_002091845.1 Anopheles cracens | reverse complement strand
GGAAGGACATCGGCCGCGTCGGCATCGACACTGACCCATATCGGAGCGTTTCGGGCACTGGACGGGACGTGTTCGTCCTTGCCATTGAGGCGCGCGCCATAGTGCGAGCCAAATACTCCACGGGGTCGGGGAATCGATTATTCGGCAAAAACCCCCCGTCCGGCGGAGTGTTAGTGCGCGAACGTGCGACCGTGGCAACCGCGGGGGCGGAAGCAAATGAACTCATAAAATTGGACATCCATAAAACTAAAACGCTGCCACCTCCGCGCGCCCTTGCAGCCGGTCGATCTGCCACACGGGTGACACACGGCTGACGGATGCCGATCGCGCCGGTTTCTCGTTGTCGCTGTTATTGTTGTTGCTGGTGCGACCGCTGGCGCATGTTTTATATTCGGCGTCGGCAATGTCATCGATTAGCGGCCGGCACACGTGCGAGTGCGTTCGTTTCGTTTGATTGAGGTTAGAATCGAGCGAAAATTGGAACCGGCATGCAAAGTGTTGCGAGGAAATAAATTGAGTTTTGGAACACCGTCGAGAGGGTCTGCACTGTTGCGTGAATGCGTACGTTCCGGCAGCAGCTTCACTTTATGACCTTTCGGGGCGTCGCTGTGGGCGTTTTTTTTTCACGGCCGCTGGTTTTTGGTACAAATCCATCGGCAGGCTTTTATTTGGTTTGTGATGTATCCTTGACTCGTTGGATATTGGAGCGGAATCTAATTTCCAGCGCGTGAATATCGGTTCAACAATGTTCAACATCACCAATTAAACTAGAGTGCCTGATAACTGTGCAGATGTCACATTATTTATGGTGCGTTGAAATAAGTGAACAGCGAATTTGAATATAATGACTAATGCAATATGATTTTGGAATAAGACTTGTGTATTACTGATTAGGTGGCTTAATTTAGCTACATATTCTTTCCAATACATCTGCTCTATTGGATAACACACGTATCTTTCTATAGGATCTCACAAAATTCATGTCTTGCTTACTGACTTAATTTGCAGGATATTATTATTGCGCATTATGAACACACAACATGTTAAGTGCTTTGTCTATCGGGATTTATATTGGTGGTTGATATTTAAGAATTGCTGTAGGAAGGATTGTAGTTATCACAGGCAGAAATATGGATGGAATAGCAATCTCCACATTCTTTTTGGCCGTCCACCATGGAAGACCATTAATCTCACTACTCTCTTTACCGTGCTAAATACTGAAGTGTATACTCTTTAACACAAACGAATCTAGAACAGAACACAACAGGATTTTAGGTCAGGAGGTCACGCACTGCTCAAACACCACCACCGCCTAGTGAGTGCTGATTTTTTCCATCTCATCTTCGGCAATGCTTCTCAGGAGGGCCACTGGTTCCGTAAATTTTCTTCCGTTTCGCGATCGCCCACTGTCGGTTGCGTGCATGGACAGTGTGGAAAGCAATTACGAAAGTGAGCTGCCAGTGTGGGTTGTGCGTTTTTTTTGCTTCTCCCATCGGACGCTTCGTGATATTTTGCTTTTTCGCTTTCGTTTCGTCCTCCTCACCAAGGGCTGTTTTGGGCTCCCCCAAAAAATCGAACTGTCTTGTCGCGCTAAATGGTTCGCGGAGCGTGAGAAATGAAATTAGTGCCGTCGAGGATGCCGAAAACGGAAAAATTTACATTTGATCACATTAAGCGGGATCGTTTTTTTTCCTTCTCTTTCTCACGGGTTTGCAGAGAGTGGAAAACTTTTTGCGCTTGGAAACCTCATCGGTGGTGGCAGGCTGTGTTGTTCGGTGGTTGATTTGGAAATGTAGTTTGCCGCGGAATGCTCTAACTAATTAACAATTTGCTAACGTGTACGGTGCTTTCAAATTTCATTTTTTCCTGTAATCAAAATTGTTGTTTTTGTGTCCCGGACGTTATTATAAAGTTTGCATAGTATGATTGGAGCTTTGTTGTAATGTTGACTGATGCTAGCTCGTAATTAGTTCGTTGAAGTTTTTAGGCAACCACAACCACTGTCATAATTTGATTACATAAAATGCTTAATCATGATACAGTTCGTAGTTGATTATTACTTTTTTGTTTAGTTGACGCTTGAAACTCCAGTGCGCCGAATACTTGCGTTTTCCGTTTGCCTCTTCCGTTAGAGTTATTTAGTAGCCCCTATTATCTTCTTTAAAGCAGTACTGTGTTTGAGCACCTATTTCAAAGTACGAGGTACGATTTTTGTTGCTTAATAATACACACAATAACAGTAAAAATAAAATTTAAGCAACAGCGTGGCTCTCTTGACCCTTAATTCCTCGATAACATCGATACATTTCACATGCATACATTTCAAGACAATAATACACGATCTTTTGCTGTCTTAGTGTCTATCTATCTTTGTTGTCAGCTTTCGTGATTATTTAACGTAACGATAATGTATGTTTTTTACACTTGCAATAATTTTTTTTTTATTTTAAAACTTTACTATTTCACAGGCATGAATAGGGAAGAAACAACCTAAATGATGATGCTTCATGACTTCATGAGGCACATATTGAATAGAAAATTTAAGCGTTGTAAATTTCATGTCTAACATTTTGCCTCGGTCAACGCTGCAATTCATCCAACCAGCTTAACAATCGTATTTTTGGTAATTTTTTTGCAAAACTTTGTGCGTTTGAAGCTCGGATATCGCAATTGTGGCAGCGATGCATCCATCACGTCGGCGCATGCACACATTCGCACAAAGAACACTCCGGAGGAACCATTAGAAAAACACATGTAAAATGTTTTATTACTCTCATCAAGCGCACACTGTAATTATAACTCCAGCCCGAGAGCTGGCACCTTTTCTCCCTTTGGCTTGTAATGGATCCCCGTCCGGCACGGGTGCTGCACCGTCTGCCGCGGCTGCATAGTCGAGTGCATAATCTACCCTAACCCTGCTCATCAGAGGTGGATTTTTTCGTCGTTACGAACGAAACGACACACGAACGATCTGTCTAACCTCGCAACGAATGGGTGAAGGACTGGTAAAATGACAAACCAGGATACAAAAAAAACGTTAACGACAGAACTAAAAAGAGAGATAAAAAATACACACACCCTCACACACATAGGACAAAATGGGTAGCACGTGCACATTTGGAGAAGCATTTTATTTCCTATTCATAATGGGAACTCACCTGGCAACCCGCCGTCGGCGTCGTTTTGAGGTTAGGTATGCAACCCACCCGGAAGGCGGGTTGACTACGGGCTCGGGTGAGTTTCGTGGAAAACCCGGACGGCACCTAAACGAGCAAGCAAGTAAGAAAAAAAAACGCAAACATCACAAAATGGAAATAACAACCACAACAACGAACCGTGCGGACAAGGTGGCGTGCGGCGAAGCTCGTGCCATAGCAAAATAAATAACAAGTGCGCCATCCATTGCACCGGGCGCACACGGCCGGCTGATTGGTGCGCCCCACCCGCCGGGTGTCGTTGTTGGGCCCGTTGTTAAGCAATAAAAATGGCCACCGTATCCGCCACCCCCGCGCGCGCGCGCCCGGATGCTGTCGCTCCTTCGCGGCGCGAGGACGGTGTATAAATAACGACAAGAACGCTACCGCAGGTGCGATGGGAAGGATTGGTGTTGCATTGGAACGTTCAATTTCTGCAGCGTGGCGAACAGGCACAAGGTTTCCTTTTCCGGTTCGAATGCTCACGGAATTTCGCTGCCAGCCCAGGTTCATTGAAATGATCGGAAAAGGATGAAAACCCACTACAACAACGAAACAAAAAACAACCTTTCGGGCGACGAAGTAATGTACAACAAAACAAAAAAAAACAGGTACGTGTGCAACACGGTTTTTTCCTCGCCAAACTTACTCGCTGGCGAGTGAGTTGGTTGAAAATTTATGCAATTACAATTGTTTCTTCGCTCGGGTGGGATTTGATTTTACATGCACCCGGAACTTTCCCGGGGCAGCCGATTGCGGGGGAAACCGGAATGAGTGAAAAGTGGTGTTTTTTTGTGGTACCTATTTTGTTCTATTTTATCGTTATCAGGCTTTTTTCTGATTTGTTTCGTTTTAAAAAGTTAAGGTGTACATCCAAAGCATCTCACCGCTGGGCATGGGAAGCTGTTTCGAGATATGTTTTTTTTCCCCCGTGCCCGCATGAAAAGATACAGGGAAATAGGGATGATTAATTTCATTTGCGGGCATCGTGTACACACCACTCTGTTTTTCGTTTCGATGTAGTTGAGCGGTGGTTTTTAATAGTTTGGATTTATTAGTACAGATTTTTTTTTCAATGTAGCCTAGCGGTTTTTTCTCGATATTTTGGATTTATCATTTAAACTGTTTTAATTATTATTAAAACTTCTTGATATCATTGTTTTGTATGCTCTGTCCTCTTTGTAGTTCTGGTTGGTATATATTATTATTAAAACTTCTTGATATCATTGTCTTGTATGCTCTGTCCTCTATGTAGTGCTGGTTGGTATATACTTGCGGCATACACAATAGTAATTTTTACATGAATGTTCTATTGAAATCATTACTTGCAACAAATGCAAGTTTTTTTTTGTGCTACCCATTTTGTCCTATGTGTGTGAGGGTGTGTGTATTTTTTATCTCTCTTTTTAGTTCTGTCGTTAACGTTTTTTTTTATTGTATCCTGGTTTGTCATTTTACCAGTCCTTCACCCATTCGTTGCGGAGTTAGACAGATCGTTCGTGTGTCGTTTCGTTCGTAACGACGAAAAAATCCACCTCTGATGAGCAGGGTTAGGGTAGATTATGCACTCGACTATGCAGCCGCGGCAGACGGTGCAGCACCCGTGCCGGACGGGGATCCATTACAAGCCAAAGGGAGAAAAGGTGCCAGCTCTCGGGCTGGAGTTATAATTACAGTGTGCGCTTGATGAGAGTAATAAAACATTTTACATGTGTTTTTCTAATGGTTCCTCCGGAGTGTTCTTTGTGCGAATGTGTGCATGCGCCGACGTGATGGATGCATCGCTGCCACAATTGCGATATCCGAGCTTCAAACGCACAAAGTTTTGCAAAAAAAATAGCAAAAATACGATTGTTAAGCTGGTTGCATAAATTGCAGCGTTGACCGAGGCAAAATGTTCGACATGAAATTTACAACGCTTAAATTTTCTATTCAATATGTGCCTCATGAAGTCATGAAGCATCATCATTTAGGTTGTTTCTTCCCTATTCATGTCTGTGAAATGGTAAAGTTTTAAAAGAAAAACTTTTTTTTTATTGCAAGTGTAAAAAACATACATTATCGTTACAAATTAATCACGCAAGCTGACAACACAGATAGATAGACACTAAGACAGCAAAAGATCGTGTATTATTGTCTTGAAATGTATCGATGTTATCGAGGAATTAAGGGTCAAGAGTGCCACGCTGTTGCTTAAATTTTATTTTTACTGTTATTGTTTGTATTATTAAGCAACAAAAAACGTACCTCGTACTTTGAAGCAGGTGCTCAAACACAGCACTGCTTTAAAGAAGATAATAGGGGCTACTAAACAACTATTGCGGAAGAGGCAAACGGAAAACGCAAGTATTCGGCGCACTGGAGTTTCAAGCGTCAACTAAACAAAAAAGTAATAATCAACTACGAACTGTATCATGATTAAGCATTTTATATAATCAAATTATGACAAAAAAGTCCCAGTGGTTGCCTAAAACTTCAACAAACTAATTACGAGCCTGCATCAGTCAACATTATAACAAAGCTCCAATCATACTATGCAAACTTTGTAATAACGTCCGAGATACAAAAATAACAGTTTTGATTACAGGAAAAAATGAAATTTGAAAGCACCGTACACGTTAGCAAATTGTTAATTAGTTAGAGCATTCCGCGGCAAACTACATTTCCAAATCAACCACCGAACAACACACGATGAGGTTTCCAAGCGCAAAAAGTTTTCCACTCTCTCGCAAACCCGTGAGAAAGAGAAGGAAAAAAAAACGATCCCGCTTAATGTGATCAAATGTAAATTTTTCCGTTTTCGGCATCCTCGACGGCACTAATTTCATTTCTCACGCTCCGCGAACCATTTAGCGCGACAAGACAGTTCGATTTTTTGGGGGAGCCCAAAACAGCCCTTGGTGAGGAGGACGAAACGAAAGCGAAAAAGCAAAATATCACGAAGCGTCCGATGGGAGAAGCAAAAAAAAACGCACAACCCACACTGGCAGCTCACTTTCGTAATTGCTTTCCACACTGTCCATGCACGCAACCGACAGTGGGCGATAGCGAAACGGAAGAAAATTTACGGAAACAGTGGCCCTCCTGAGAAGCATTGCCGAAGATGAGATGGAAAAAATCAGCACTCACTAGGCGGTGGTGGTGTTTGAGCAGTGTGAACCGTACGGTTCCACCTTTCGGGCGGTACAAACGCTTTGCGCCCGCTATTGCCCGAGAGACCGACCCACCCACGGTGGGTGCGGACGCTCAGCAGAAGTCTGTCTCGTTGTCTAGCGCCCCGACAGACAGCTAGGTTGGTCTCTCAAAAACGCGAAACGGAGGCTCGCCCAGCCAGGCACAGCCTGCCAAATCATGGCTGATTAATTTCGTGGCGCAACTTTCCGCCGGGAGGTCCTAACGCCGGATTTTCTTCCGAAGCGCCCGGAACTTTAAATTAAATTCCCCAAAGCAACGCCGGCCACGCCACGTCCCTACGCCCAGCCAGCGCCGAAGGAAGGTAAAGTTTCGACCATTTTCCCACCCTGGCCCCCTCCCCCCCGTCAGTTTCGGTGCTCTAATTAATTCACTTAAGTTATTAATTTCTCCACGGAGCTTAAAGAGGTGCCCGCTGGTGTGCTCACAGCGCTGGGTGACAGTTTTTCGTTTTTGTTTTTCACGCTCCTTTCGCTGTGCCGCTTCGCGTTGCTCGTATATCGTTCAGCGATGGGTGTACCGTCGAGGGCGCGAACATGTTTATGGCGGCACGGGAAATTCAGGTGCCACGCGGTGAAGAGGTGCACGCTCCCGCAAAACTTGTCGCCGCTGACCGCGTGCGTGGATAAACTAATTTTCGGCGAAAAGCTCCATTCTCAGCAGGGCAGCTCATAACGGCGCAACGGGACAAAGTTTTCGGTGTGCTTTTAGAATAATAGCATCGGAAGATGAGGAGAACACAAAATTGGATGGCTTGATGGAAAATGTGAGAAATGAAATTTTTAATGAACAAGGAAGTCATTGATGCTATGTTCATTGCAGACAAAGGATGCCCCTTAAACTAGCTGGTTGTTTTCTTATTGTGTTCAGTGGTGGAGAAACGGTACAAAAAAATTATTGCAACTTGTTTTCTCAAATAGATAATACTAGTTTCTTTTGTAAAAAAATATGGTTGATAAAAACCTCGCGTTATTCCCTTCCCCATTCGAATTATCAAGCTTATCTCTTTTTTTAAATCGGTTAAAAACAATCCTAGTCCAAGGCTTCCCGGTAACACTCACACCCAAAAGCAATGACAGTCCATGATGGTGGCGCTAGCAAAATAAAACCAGCGAAATAAATTTGCTTCTCACACACTCGCACTTCGCCCAAAATCCACCGGCAAATGATAACAATATCGTTGGCGCACGATTCATTGGCGATCCGTGCTCCGGCAGACCCGGGTGGCTGGTTTTCCCACAGGAAATATATCCATATTACGAGACCGACCATTTCCACGCTTCGGCGCCGTACGCTCACTCACTCACCGCCGGCCCGGTATAGAATATCCCAATCGATCCGTTTGCACGATATGTTTGCGATATTTTATTGTGCCATATCAACCGACAATCGATTTGCATTCGGGCGAGGATTTGTTTGAGCCGAACGAGAGAGCCAGGAAAAAAATACATTGAGATGAAAAAACCATCGCCATCGTGCTAGTTTTCCACGGCACAAAATGAAAGCGCTGGGCGAGAGAGAAAAAAAAACCTTCAACACAGAAACAGCAGAGAAACAACACTGACACCATGCACCGGGACTGTTTGCATTCAAATATAGCAAAAGTTTGCTTGGCAGGTCATCGAAATGTTGTTTGTATAATATTTCGAAACTGATGCTGGCGCAAGCCTCTGCTCGTGTGCGGCCCAAAAAAAAACCTGTTTGCCTTGCTTTATCCGAACTAATATTCGATTCAGCAAAAACGGAACGAAACAACAAAACTGTGCCACACAAGAATCTGCATTTTATGTTGGCGGATTTCGCGACGATTTCGAACAGCTCTGCTGTGTTCCCCCGTTCGCGCAGTCCCATTTGTTTGCCTGCACCAAATCGCTTTAGTTTACAAATTCACAGAATGAGACTATACATATTTGGCAATCAGGGCGCAATCGATCTTTTTTTTGCGTTTCGGGAAGTGCATCGACCATCCAGAACGCACTTGTAAACGGCAGAAACGCACTTGCTAAACATCAAAGCCCGCTGGATGGCACACTCGGCCATGAAATCGCTTGTGATAGCTTTTTTTCTTGAGTTGAATCGATTGCTCGAAGACCCGGCCGGGTCGGCCATTAGGGCGCCATTTTCCCTCGACAAATAGGACGACAACCAATCAATCGAGCCTCGTTCTTCGTGGGCGATCGGATCGATCAATGGCCAAAACGGACTAGGCAACCTTTTGCCAAGGTGAAGGTGGAGGTCCACGGCCCATGTTGTTAACACTGACGGTAAACATAATCAAATGCTCCTCACGGTGACACAGGGTGTGCATAGACACCTAGAAGGTTCATTTTTTGCTGTTGTGGACAAATTAGCTGAATGTTTGTTCCGGCCTTGCACCAGCTTTTAAACCAAATTTAAGTTTACACTATTTTAATTACGGTTTTTTATAAAAAAAAATATAGGTTTTGGAGCACTTGCCGGAACATTGACTTCGACACCAACAGTAATTGCTCTTTTTTAAAGATTTTTTTTAAAAGTTTTTGGACAGGATGGACAGGAGCACGTTCTTAATAGATTGTAGAGCTACATTGGTTAGCGCAAAACTGATAAATATTTTCAGTGGTGGAGAAACGGTACAAAAAAATTATTGCAACTTGTTTTCTCAAATAGATAATACTAGTTTCTTTTGTAAAAAATATGGTTGATAAAAACCTCGCGTTATTCCATCCCCCATTCGAATTATCAAGCTTATCTCTTTTTTTTATTGGTTAAAAACAATCCTAGTCCAAGGCTTCCCGGTAACACTCACACCCAAAAGCAATGACAGTCCATGATGGTGGCGCTAGCAAAATAAAACCAGCGAAATAAATTCGCTTCTCACACACTCGCACTTCGCCCAAAACCCACCAGCAAATGATAACAATATCGTTGGCGCACGATTCATTGGCGTTCCGTGCTCCGGCAGACCCGGGTGGCTGGTTTTCCCACAGGAAATATATCCATATTACGAGACCGACCATTTCCACGCTTCGGCGCCGTACGCTCACTCACTCACCGCCGGCCCGGTATAGAATATCCCAATCGATCCGTTTGCACGATATGTTTGCGATATTTTATTGTGCCATATCAACCGACAATCGATTTGCATTCGGGCGAGGATTTGTTTGAGCCGAACGAGAGAGCCAGGAAAAAAATACATTGAGATGAAAAAACCATCGCCATCGTGCTAGTTTTCCACGGCACAAAATGAAAGCGCTGGGCGAGAGAGAAAAAAAAACCTTCAACACAGAAACAGCAGAGAAACAACACTGACACCATGCACCGGGACTGTTTGCATTCAAATATAGCAAAAGTTTGCTTGGCAGGTCATCGAAATGTTGTTTGTATAATATTTCGAAACTGATGCTGGCGCATGCCTATGCTCGTGTGCGGCCCAAAAAAAACCTGTTTGCCTTGCTTTATCCGAACTAATATTCGATTCAGCAAAAACGGAACGAAACAACCAAACTGTGCCACACAAGAATCTGCATTTTATGTTGGCGGATTTCGCGACGATTTCGAACAGCTCTGCTGTGTTCCCCCGTTCGCGCAGTCCCATTTGTTTGCCTGCACCAAATCGCTTTAGTTTACAAATTCACAGAATGAGACTATACATATTTGGCAATCAGGGCGCAATCGATCTTTTTTTGCGTTTCGGGAAGTGCATCGACCATCCAGAACGCACTTGTAAACGGCCCAAACGCACTTGCTAAACATCAAAGCCCGCTGGATGGCACACTCGGCCATGAAATCGCTTGTGATAGCTTTTTTTCTTGAGTTGAATCGATTGCTCGAAGACCCGGCCGGGTCGGCCATTAGGGCGCCATTTTCCCTCGACAAATAGGACGACAACCAATCAATCGAGCCTCGTTCTTCGTGGGCGATCGGATCGATCAATGGCCAAAACGGACTAGGCAACCTTTTGCCAAGGTGAAGGTGGAGGTCCACGGCCCATGTTGTTAACACTGACGGTAAACATAATCAAATGCTCCTCACGGTGACACAGGGTGTGCATAGACACCTAGAAGGTTCATTTTTTGCTGTTGTGGACAAATTATCTGAATGTTTGTTCCGGCCTTGCACCAGCTTTTAAACCAAATTTAAGTTTACATTATTTTAATTACGGTTTTTTATAAAAAAAATATAGGTTTTGGAGCACATGCCGGAACATTGACTTCGACACCAACAGTAATTGCTCTTTTTTAAAGATTTTTTTTTTAAAGTTTTTGGACAGGATGGACAGGAGCACGTTCTTAATAGATTGTAGAGCTACATTGGTTAGCGCAAAACTGATAAATATTAACATCAAACGGAAAAATGTTTAAATATATCATGATTGTGCATTCGTGAACATAATCACGATGGAAATGTTTTATCCAATTGTTCCCCTGTTTTGTTAATATATTTCCATTTATTACAACTATCTATCGTACGAGAGATTAAAGTCTTCGCTTTCCGATTCCAGATTCGCAACCGCGAAACCATACCGACACGCAAAATAAGCAGTCAACGGCGATGAAACAAAAACAAACACATCCTCTGCCGGAAGCGCCTCCCGGGGACAACTAACAGCTGTCAAAAATTTAATAACGCTAAGTGATTGCTACACTCTCTCCCCACAATGCGGAAACGACAATGCGCCTTTCCCCCCCGAATGAAACAGGCCACGGCTGAGGGCACACAGCGAGACAGAAGTGATTTTTGCCACAACGCGCTTGCCCTGTCGCAAGCGAAACGATTCGCCCAAAAGCACCCGGCCAGCGGAGGGATGCAAAATGCAATGCGCCCGGACCATCGGGCACGTTGCCAAATGGCAGCCGCGATAAGCAAACGAAATCGCATCGCGGAATTCGCTGCTCTGAACGCACGCTACAAAGATCGATGGCTGTGCTGCAACGAGCAAATGGAGTGGTGGGTGGTGGAGGGAGGGGGGGGGGACTCATCCCCGGGAGAAACTGTTGAGAATATTTTCAACCCCTTCTTGCGCACAACGGCAGTTGAACGGCCGCCCGATAAGGTTGGACAGCGAGCATATGGCCATGTCGGAGGGTCAAACAGACGGTACCGATGGGTGACGAATGAATACATGATCGAGTTTTCGATGAATCAATGAATCTGTGCAAAGCGGCAAACGCAAACTACCTATTGCAGATCGATCACTCTAAGTATTGGCGAGCAATTGCAATGAGTAGATTGGCCATACATAATAGTTACTTTAAGGTTTGACGGCATTTGATTTTCGAGACAACCAATTTCATCTCAAATCATCCAGAGTTGCTCTTACGTTCCAAGAATTCAATAATCATTTTGCGCGAACTGTTCGATGTTTATCGAAACAATGGTTCCCAGATTTCTAGAGAATATCATGAACATTGCGCCTGAAACAAAAACTCCAACATCATCAAAGCTTTCGTAAAAAAAAACGTTCAACTTGATGTTTTCCTCAAAGTTAATTGAAATGTCAGATTTCAGAACAGCAAAAACTCATGTCTCAGTGCTTTAATCGATCTCCAGAAGTAAAACTACAACGAGAGCATAACATCGTTTGAAATTGCAAAAAAGGTCACCTTACATGAACTAGGCATAAGAAACACATTACGCCTATGGCACCGGGTTGAAAAAATCTCCCCTTCGCGTATGAATGCTCTGCGCGTGGAGTGGACTACCCATCTGCCCGAGGTCCAAACACCAAACCCACCGTACAGTGAACCCGGCGTGGAAAGTATTAGCGAGAGTACTAGGGAAACCGTTCACGGACAGACACGAGCGATTAGATCGCGGAAAGCATCCTCCGAATTGATGATGTACGGCATGTAAGAGTAACTTCCGCGTCGCTTCCTTCCCACTTCCGTTCCGGCTGCCACGGTGAAAGAGGTTAGAGTGCGATGTCCGTGAGAAGCTTGACGCAGCATCATGACGCAGCGGACGTGCCTAACAAACATCGCCGACTGATGACGATGATGATGATGCAGAAAGCGTTCGTTACGCATCCGTTTCAGCGTGTCGTCCTGGCTGTCGTTAAAATTTCGCCGTTCGACTGCACCAAAAACTCACACACACACTCACACACATGCTGATGCGAATCCGGAGATGAGCTAGATGATTGAGCATGTATTTGGCGAGTCGTCGTCCGCGGCGCGGTGTAGCCCCCACTCGAGTCACCAGCAGCGGACGACGAATCGGAAAATGTGAGCTGAATGACTGAAAGTCGGCGGGTAAAAACAAAATTATTCCGCAGAATGTCCGGAACTTTTGGCGAGATTTTTGCTTCACCCGTGCACCGGCAGATTGCGCGACACAGACAATCTGTCACCGACCGGGTGCTCAAATAAGGTTCTGCTTTGACAAGCTGAAGTGAAGTCGTGCAAAGTTTCTGTAGTAAACAGTTTTTTTTAATAAACAATCTGTTGAAAATATTGTCGATCTTACTTGTTCTTTTGATGTCCTGACGCGTTGGTTTCCAGAAAGAAGAGAGCTTTATTTTACAAATTATCTTATATTTATAATGCTCAAATCACTCACGCACTGAGTGGCATGAGCTCACATTAGTTCTTGTTTGCCATAATTCTCGTCCCTCTACACAACCTGACAGAATTTATCTAGAGCACTTAAATTTAAATTTCTTCACAATCATTTATGATATATTTTTAAGTATTGGCGAGCAATTGCAATGAGTAGATTGGCCATACATAATAGTTACTTTAAGGTTTGACGGCATTTGATTTTCGAGTAAAGTTTTTGGACAGGATGGACAGGAGCACGTTCTTAATAGATTGTAGAGCTACATTGGTTAGCGCAAAACTGATAAATATTTTAAAAAAAGTTCCTGCCTGTCAAGTGGCTCCAAGTTTAACCATTCTGAGTGACAAGTTGTATTTCAGAAAAATACGAATTTGAACAAACATTATCCAGAAACAGCCAAGTTTTGCTTCAAATAATTTTCAGCAGCTACTAAGAATTGAAATCTTGTTCAATAATGCACTCTATTTGTTCAACTGCAACCGATTCAAATGCGACCCTTAGCATCATTCAAGGTCAATTCTGTTTATTTCAGCATAAGCTCTCATCTTGCTTTCTCCATCGCAGAATGCTCCTATCCCTCTGCTGCTCATTGTGTTCGTCGTGGGTAGTGTTCTAAACATAAAAACCCTGGCGCTCTGATGGCGGGCGCTCCGAACCAAACGACCCGGCAAAAAAGAAGATTAGTTCACAAGCTCCATCGACTCCTTGACCGGAGGATGCGCCCAACCGACGACGTGTGCCCGTAAGACAGATGGCCGTCACTCGTGCCGTGCAGGAGCACACAACTGCATCATCACCATCATCATCGTCCTCACCAGGAGCAGCAGCGTGATGTCGAAATCGACAGGGGATACGAAAGCACCTCTTAGGCGGTACGCGAGTTCTTCGATATCGTACGAGGTCTGACGTTTATGGTGCTAGTGTCACGACCCAGACCCGAACAAGAAAGAAATTTCAAGAGGCTATCACAGTTTATAAAGCCCTCGATCGTGCACAGGGCAAACAGATTGATAGAACCTATCGAGGGGAGCTATCTAACGATACCAAAAACAAAAACGGAATGTAAACTGGTTGATGTATTATGTTCTTCTGTTTCTCGTTCTTGGAGTATTTAATTGCGCTTTAAAAGCGTTACACAACATTTTGACGTTTATACAAATAAGGTTCTGCTTTGACAAGCTGAAGTGAAGTCGTGCAAAGTTTCTGTAGTAAACAGTTTTTTTTAATAAACAATCTTGATCGAAACGTAACGCTCGATGTAACGCCACAAGCACAGCATATCAGTGATACTGCAAAGCGTTACGTGACCTCCTGACCTTTTTTTTTTAATATGATGAGCTGATTGCATTTATTTGCGCCAAGAAAATAAGTTCACAAACAAAAACATCTGCTTACTCCTAATATTAAACACATGCCACTACGTTTGGACACACACACATACATCGCTTCCCCGGTTCTGTCCCTCCCTTCGCCCACTCTTACCGCCAAACGGTCATACACTTTGAACAGCGCTGCCAATTGCGCGTACGCTCCCTGGACGTTCCGGGTGGCCGGTGCGTTTTCCATTATAATTCGATTAAAGGCACGAGCGTGGCGTTGTGGCGCTTTCGATTGCGCGCCTGCTAACCCGCTTGACCAGAGCACGCACCACAAGTGTTCGTCGGAACAGGGTTCGCCGTGCGAGAAACACAGCCGGCCGAGCAAGGGCAAGATTTATCCCTTCGCACATCTCCTCATCCGTGCGAAAGCGCTAACAAATCATCAACTTACAGTCCGGTGCCGTGTGGCAAACGCGGCGAACAGTTTATTCGCACGCACTCCACCGCGATTTAGGCGTCAGGTGGGCTTTACACTTTACGACGCGATCCTTGACGGGCGGTAACAACTCTTGCGCAGAACTAATTTGTTGGGTGTATTAAATTAGCGAGACAGATCGACTGGTCACGCTACCGGAGGGAATGTTTATGTTATGCTGACGCAGAATGTGTAACCATGCACTGTGCAACATGAAGAGGTGTGCTCGTAAGATGTCTGGGATACGAAATACAGACATGAAGAATGTGTATCTTGAGCATAACATAAAAAATCGATCAATATTAATCATCTGGTTGCATTTTACTCCTTGCTAGAACCATATTTAAAACATAAAAAAGCTTATTTATAACACTATCGCAACTCCTGTGGCCTACATAGCTGTTTTCCTTAGGTTTGACCTAGCCCTAGTAAACTCAAAGAAACAACAAATAAACACAATCAATTTATCACAACAAGCAATTAGCCTTTGGGGGTTTCGCGTGGTTCGGATCTTCCGGATTGTTAACTTACTCGGACCGTGGTTGAGTTGAAAGAGAGTTAATTTGTTACAATATTGACTTCTTCTTCTTCTTCTTCTTCGTCTGTGTGGCTATGCTTAGGTTGATCTGGTGAATCCAGCTTCCTGGGCCTTCACCTACCTGGTGCCATCCATAAGATAGAGCCACGAAATTAGAGACCGGCAGCTAAGGCCATATGTCCCCAATGTTTAGGTTGAAAGTTTTTTTTTGTATGGATCAACGGTACAGAACTAAAATTTGTAATCCGTCGTCAACAATATTGACGTAACGTTACTTATTTTCTAAACGCAGCGGGCGAAGGTAGTTAGTGGATTGAAATGTAGCCTGCCAGCGTACGATGATGCGTTGGGGCAAACCATTCGGCTTTTCGAATCGAATTGCCACAGATACTGGGCGGAATTAGAGTAATAATGGTAACGTATTGCTCATGACACTAGGTACATAGGGACCTGAACTTCCAGTACTTGCTGTCAAGGGGACATATTTTTGAAAGACAGTTTCATGATCAACCAATAAATAAAGTCTCATTTTAAAATAATGTATTCTAAAGATAATAATGTATGTAAAGGTATGCTGAAATAAAAATGTATTAAAGATAAATTGGTAATGTAAAATTTGAATCATGCATCCATTTTTGGCAGCCGTAACTGCCCTTTTGCCATGCCTTTAACATTGGCTAGTTGACATGTCGAATGAGTGTAAATAACATTCGATGTTTACATTGCAGCTACAATAGCAAAAAGCCTGCGTTCAGCGTATCTGAGTAAACAATATTTTCAGTATATTTTTCCTATTAAACAACAAACAAAGCAAAGGTAACAAAAAAGCATGCTATATTCTGCAGTGCATTGTGTTCGAAGCCAACGCACTCAGAATCACACAGTTTCTTCTACTGTCTCTCTCTCTCTGGGTGTTCAAAATGAAACATAGTGACTACTAAGATGACCTAGCCTGGAGGTAAACAGTCCATTAGGTTAGAAAGGATTTCCTAGCGGGCAAAAAACCCAGAGTCTCTCACAGTTTCGTGTGATCGCTTGGGGGAATCACACGGATGAGTTGCGGTGACCATCCCGAGGATAGTGTTCCTTTGTCGTGTAACGTCCTTTCAGGTGAAGTGGATCGAAATCATCGGTCTGTGATTTATCTGGTGTTGCTCTCAGCGTGCAGGGGATTTGTGCAGAAATCTACCACACCAGTAGCTGTGGTGTTCCTCAGGCTGTGGAGGTGACCATACATTGCATTAAAAACGCCGTCCACAAATCCTGCTCAGGACACAACACCACCGGTGCGTTGCAAGTTGCACCGCAAAAGATTACAATATCCGCCTCCAAATGGGGGAACCAAACACCACAAACCCATCATTCGCGCCCACCGCGATAGGATCAAACCAGCCCGGCGCTAAATGCAATAAGTTAAATTATAACTTTTACGCATACACGGCATCGGAATCGTACACCGACGACGACGACGACGCCGCCCGACTGTACCGTAAACCAATCGGACCCTAATCATTGAGATAATAAAATTAATCTCATCGAACGTTGCGGCGCCTTCGCAACGACACCACGACGCAAGGGCTCGCCGGCCCATCGGATCGGAGCCCGGCTGACTGAGCGGGCCCGGCACGAAATCCAATTTCTACGGCGATAATTCAAACAGGTGGATTACCGCCGGCAGCCAGGTGCAGCAAAAAAGACCCCAAGAATGGCGAGCTCTTCGCCATACCGACGGGCCGGAGTTGATTGGGTTAAGAAAAAGGGTCCACCAGCTACCAGCTACCAGAAGCTCGCTGATGGAGGGCGAAAGGGCGCACGGGATGGATTTGTCGGCCGGGGAGACATTTGGGAAGGCTAGTTAGTGGATTGAAATGTAGCCTGCCAGCGTACGATGATGCGTTGGGGCAAACCATTCGGCTTTTCGAATCGAATTGCCACTCGTAGCCTCCAGAAAAGGAGAAAGCACGCAGTCTCTAATCCCTTGCTGCAGTTGCACACATGTCATGTGTACACGGAGGTGAAAAAAAACACTAAATCTGTTCTGATTCCTTTGGCTTTCGTTTGGCTTTCGAACGTACACGAGAAGGTGCTGTGTTCTGTGTGCGATTTTTACAGCAGTAGCAGGATCGTTGCATTGTCTTAAAGTTGTATTCTTTGCCATGCCTTTAACATTGGCTAGTTGACATGTCGAATGAGTGTAAATAACATTCGATGTTTACATTGCAGCTACAATAAACGGATGGAACGTTAAATAAAGCATTGGTATGAAGCTGGTTGCATACTTTCGTTTTGCCAGTTATTTATGTTATTCATTTTATCAACGTTACGTTGCCTAGTTTCGTTTCGATAGCAATAACTATTGCCTACATTTAGGCGCTAAAGGTTCCTCTTCATTTTGAACTACCTTTACGGAAGCGTATACCATTCACACGATATTTTCACACCGTACAATTATCGTCGCACACGCACCATTTACCTACACAAACATTTATCGTCTCTATCGCCGATATGAACGCACCGGAACGCGAATCGAAATTAACCCACGGCTAGAGGTCGTCCCATTAAAAACTGACCCCCCAACACGCGACCGACACACGGCACCCACTGGCGAGAGACCGTTTAATCCAGCGCCGCTGGTCAAATGTTCCGGAAATCGGAGCCGACGCCAGCAAGCGCGTCCAATCTTGAAGGTAAACACGGTTCATTGATTATTCTATCGGCACAGCAATCCTCCCGGCAACCGCCCTCGGATTGTTTTTTACCTCCCCAACCACCGCCCGGGGACCAAAAATGGAAACGAAGTTTCGACGCCGTGAAGCGATAAGTGCAGGCCGAAACGCGGCCTACGGTGCCCACTACTTAAACCAATTAATTTTAACCCTTTTCAATAAACCTAGCCCGAAAACTGGCAACGGCTGGTGGAGTCGTAATTTGTAACGACGAGACCGACCGATATCCCATGTGCGCCAGGAGTGGTGAGCTCCTACCGGCCCCCGCACGGTAGCACGGGAACCCATTTGCTCTCGGACGGCTGTAACCGTGCGGGATGGGAAAACCGAGCAGAACGGCCCAAACGGCAGCGTGCGGAAGTTAAAGACCGTGTGCGCCGTGTGCCAGATGGAGTCACCCAGAAACCCGGGGAGGTTTATTTCGCACACACTCACGCAACAAAAAAAAAGAATACAGTGAACTCGTAGTCATCCACCACCACGGGAAGGGCTAATCTACCCCTAATGAACCGGCCAAACACAACGGCGAACGCCCTGACGCCCCGGGAACGATTAACCCGAAATTGAAAGTCATAAAAGGAGATCAAAAATTAAATTGAATCTTGCCGCAGCAACCGTCCGTCCGGATGCGGGCACGGTGAGTGTGCGTTGCTGTGTGCCCGTTTTTTTGTTTTTGGTTGGTTCTGTTGCCTCAGATTTTTATTACGCTTCACGTACACGTGAGCCCACTAAAACTTACCTTTCGCTTCGGGTCCGCTGCCGGCGGAACGATGCTCCGATTAGACGGCCGCCCGAAACGTGTCCGCATACACGGGACCATAAGCATAAGTCGGGCGCTCGCGTTAAGGACCGCTCGGTCCGGTCACACAGTACACAGCCGGAAATTGCCTGCGGTGCAACCCGACGGAGCAGGCTGAGCTCGTGGCCTTGCGCTTGCTGGCAGCCTCCGATAGGGAATGAATTTAATCC
>KZ067164.1:258099-274028 GCA_002091845.1 Anopheles cracens | reverse complement strand
AAACGCGCCCACCTGAAACGGTTCCAACCGGAAAGGCTTGTTTTAACCACCGTCGGCACAAATCCCGAAACAAGCGTCGAAAGGTTGCTCGAAACACGCGCCCAGGGGAGTTAGAAGCCTTAGTATATTTCGGATTTTTATAGTGTTTATTCGTAGTAAGTACAGAATGTAAAGCAAAGATGATTTACAAATGTTTAAAAAAAATACATCAAATAAAAAAATAATAATTTTAATTGAATTATGATTAAAATCTAATAGCTCTCTGATCTGTGAAATGGATCACCTTCAGACGGTTGTCGAAAGTTCATCCAAACGTCACCTCAAGTGTCTGCGCCAAAACTCACTGCACCCCCAATTCCGTGTTTCACCCACACCCCTTAAATTGAATTCATACACTTAATTTGATCTGGTATCGTATTGTAACTACTACCATTGTGTTGTAGTAATAGTAGTGCGTTGGATTTTGTGATTTTTTTTTTGTAATATTTGAAGTATTTTAAAGAGGACAACAAATCAGCTAGCCATTAATTTAATATTTCATATATTTCATATTTCATATTTTACATTCCCCGTCGATAGATGGCGCCACAGAGTCAATATAGCAACGGCACGCTTGATAGCTAGTCGCACAACATATGAATATTAAGTTAGAAGCCTTAGTATATTTGGGATTTTTATAGTGTTTATTCGTAGTAAGTACAGAATGTAAAGCAAAGATGATTTACAAATGTTTAAAAAAAATACATCAACCGAGCCTTAATCGCCGGTCCGGTCTCGGGCGATATCGTACCGATAAAACCCCCTTCGCTCTATGCGATGTTAATGGTGTGTTATTCCCCAAAAACTTCCTGCCGTGCCCGAGACCATGTAAGCATTATTGAAATTGCACCATTCAATCGGGTCGATGTGCAGCCTGCTCGAGGGCGTACCGGAGAAAGGCTCCCATCTTGTTGAGCCTGATGGCACACGCAAGCGTTACACGTTGGCATCGTTGTCGGCGATCAAATTAATTGTTATTTCTTTCCTGCTTCGCCGGCCGGGGAAAACGCCCGTGCTGCGATAAGATAAGGATGCCGGCCGTTAACCTTTTCTTCCCGAACTTCCCGCGTGGGTATGTGTGTGTCGATGGAAGTGTATTGGCTCAAAAACACTCAATCTCAATCTTGGCAATATCATCACCCATACCCAGGCCGCCCGCAGCATCGTTCCGGTACGATCCTAATCTCATTTGCGAGCATACATTAACATAATAAAACAGCGACTGCAGGCTCCCGGCTCCGGAGGCGGCAGGCAGACGGCAGCCCTCTCGGTTGGGAACGGAATCTTCTCAAACACACTTTAAGCTGCTCCGAGCGACGACATACCAGCGTCCCGAAAACGATTGCAAACCCGGATGAATATTCATTTCCGTCCGGTCGGGTCCTGGTCCCGGTTCCGAACCACTCGCGTGGCGAGAGCCACGGCAATAACGCTGGCAAATTAGCTGCTAAGTTAATCATTTACACCGAGCGCAAAACTTGGCAACTTTAAAACCATTCGCCGGGCGTTACAAGTGCGCGTTGCGTCGGTTCACGGCCGGGCAAAGAAAGTTTCCGGAAAACGATAACAGAGGCAAATCGGCAGCAAAGTATGTGCATCGGGTAAGATACAGCAGGAAGAAATCGGTCCGGTCGCAATGAGTGTGGAGAATTTTAATTAACTTAAAGCTTGTTTCCCGCTGAAAATACTTTACTCGGAGTGGTTGGACCCGGATGAAGTATAGCAAATGTTTCGTGCGTTTAAGTAAATTGAATTCATACACTTAATTTGATCTGGTATCGTATTGTAACTACTACCATTGTGTTGTAGTAATAGTAGTCGGTGTAGGGGTGGGGGTGGTTTTCACAAACGATCCAGAACGAAGTGTGAGACGTGGACGAACGGCGAGATTGGAGCGACCAATTGATTCCGCTAGATCGACCCACCTGATCCTAGGTTGCCAGGAACGACGTGATGGAAATGAATTTTTCCTCCCCCATCACCCGTCGCCGATCGAGCCAAGCCGAGCCTTAATCGCCGGTCCGGTCTCGGGCGATATCGTACCGATAAAACCCCCTTCGCTCTATGCGATGTTAATGGTGTGTTATTCCCCAAAAACTTCCTGCCGTGCCCGAGACCATGTAAGCATTATTGAAATTGCACCATTCAATCGGGTCATTGAATCTGTCTCAGAAATTGCGTTGTTTGACAAAAACCTTAACTCGTATTGCATTTCCCAGAGTGGAGAATACTTCTAGGAAAACATTTTTCAAAACTTAAATTCCCGACACGCATATTTTTGCTCCTCAAACCCAAACAAGAGCAATTTATACCCATTGCGTCATTGCGTCAGACAGCGAATTGTCTCAAAGGTTCACCCGAAGCCCACAGGTTGTCAATACCTTTCGTAAATTGAATCCTTTTGGTGTGTGGTTGCCCCGCAGAACGTCAAACCTGAAAATACGTCAATCCCGAATGCATCCTTAGAAGTAGTACAGCCGTTGCTCCTGTCGCCAAGGATATTCAGCAGGCAATCGTAGTTGCGGTCGCCGACAGGAACTTCCCCGGTGTCTCCGTGCACGTGAGCACACGGCCATGATTAGTTAATGGCACTGTCGATTGAATTGTGAGCCTGGCTGGTGGAAACTCACCGTCGGCGCAAGTGTCGGAAAGCAGAGCGCATGGATGGGAAAACCGCGTCACACATCGCTTTCCTCCATTGCCTCGAAGGAACCTAATGAGTGTGATTTTATCAAACCGGTCGCCGGTCGGGGTGGTTCGGCCCCATAAACACTCCGAGCATACCGGCGACCCGGCGCGATCCGCACGGGTACTTCCGCCCGATTGACAGTCGCACACTGGCGGGTTACATTATGCTGACTGTATCGGCACCGGCAGTGAAATGCGAAACCGCACGCACACCGCGCCCCTGCGCCACCTTTCCCGGCATGGGTGAGTGTGTCATTAACGGAACCGTCACTTTTCCGCCGCTCTGCTCGTGTGACACGTTAGCACGTGTGGGGAGCACTGGCGACGAATTTATAATTATCGACAGTAATGCATCTAATGCATGCATCCATAAT
Source organism: Anopheles cracens (assembly GCA_002091845.1). Classification (NCBI taxonomy): domain Eukaryota; kingdom Metazoa; phylum Arthropoda; class Insecta; order Diptera; family Culicidae; genus Anopheles; species Anopheles cracens. Next base: position 270,927 of record KZ067164.1, on the reverse strand, counting down.
TAGGATTCTCTGTCGGACGACACGTACGCGATTGCAGTTACGCGAACGAGAGACCCAGCCTGCGTACAGGTACACACAACAACACGCTCAAAACAAAGCCCCTCACGTGGGAAGCCGTTGCAATAATTGAACTACTGGCAAATCGTTTTACGACCTGCAATGGCACCCTTAAACAGGCGTCGGTCATTTCTGGCTGGCAAATAAATGACGACATGAGATGCGATGGGGTCGATGATGGTGTTGGCAATATTGAGCTCGTTCCGTGATGGTGAATTAAACGTTCTGCCGACTCCATACGTCGTTTGGTGAAGGTTATTAAAGGGTGACTAAAGTATATCGGAAATGAAATGATAATATATTACACCTAGTGATAGGAATGCCTTTTGCCATGTGGAAGTTAACCTACTAATAACTACATTGGATAGGAACAAATCCATGTGGGATACAATCTGCATATTATCAGTTCAGAAGTTGTTTAAAAGCATTTCAAAACACATTTTGCTCCCCGCTTGATCCCCCAAACTAATGACTCGTTATCAACATAGTCTGTTGAATGACAAATTATGAGATGAGTTGACGAATGGAATAAAAATCCGAAACTGAAGTCATGCTAACAATTTTTAGAGCATTCCGCCTAATTAAGAGAAAAATGTACGAATAAGATCCAATGCATAGCACATGGCACACATCAATTTCCAACCAGCTGCGACACCACATACGATCATTACTCACTTTCTGTTCCATCCTTCACGCTGGCGTTAGAATCTCCTAATTACCTTCTCCCCCTGAAGTCCCTGGCACCCTGGCTGCGTTGCCTGAACTTAATCGTCTGCTTATATTTCACCATTGTAATCTAGGTAATGTAGCTCAGCTTTTCACTGCTCACTCGATCGCTTCGGTGGGTGCAAAAGTAATTAAACAGATTGCCCTTTTTCGAAGCTCGTAATCCATACGGGTGAACCGTGGAGCGCGCCGGATAGAACAGACACCCGTACCGCACGTCCGCTCTGGAAGTGGGTACCCTTCCTGAGGGCTTTTTTTTGTGCGATTTTCGATCCATGCAAAAACACCCACCGCCGGCTTTGAGTCAAGGGGGCTTTGATTGAATTCTGCACGCCCCACGCCACGGGTCGGGTTTTGCCACCGAAATCTGCCGGCAACCACATCAAGAAAAAAGGCACCACCCGGCACTGGATCAGCACTGGATTCGATTCAATTCAGCTTCGGAAACTTCAAAAGAAAACACAAGACACCCGAGACACCCCCCGTGTTAAGCGTGGCAATATGTTCGATATCGGCAAACACCAGCACGCCGGGGCCGGCCGGGACGGCGGGGATGAGAAAATGAAGATAAAATATAGTAACAAGCGGGCACCAAGCACAGCACTGGTGTGCAAACGTAGCACAACCAGCACACACAAAAAAAAAAGATCAGCAAAGCAACCGAACCAACCACCAGTAGCAGAAGCTCGAACCAGTTTTGACGGCTTGCCGTCGGTTTGCCCCATGAATAATTTGCACCAATATTAGAATGCAACCGACGTTAGTCATCCAACCGATGCGGACCCGGACAGCTCCTCGCAGGAAACGGCACAGACGGAAACGGGCGACTCGCTTCCCTCCGTAGCCGGCCGGGGCCGATGCCATGGCCGACTTTATTGGCGTAGGAAAATTACACTAGCAATTTGATACACGAGCTGCTCCGTGGCACCGAAGTAATGCGCACGAGATGAGAAACACAAACAAAAACCACCCATCTCAACCGCCCGAGACAGGGAAGCGAGCTGCCCGTTGAAACCGGAACCGCGTGTGAGCTGTGCAGGCGCATTTCTCTCAATTTCGTTTCGCCTTTTGTTTTGCTCGCGGCCCTTTTCCGGGGCAAGAGCGCCGGGAGCGTGATGGGAAAAGGTATGGAAATTTTTCGACGCTCGTGCGGAAACTGTGTATGGGATGGAAATTAGCTAGTGCCAGGCTTCGCTCGATACGGGCCCGGCTGTCAGCTGGAGTAACGGGTCGACGTTACCGTCCGTTATTTGTCATGTGATATTGATAAGTGCACCCGGCGCGTGGCAGCGTGTCCGCGTGCGTTACATAATTTATGCCGCGGTGTTCTACAACAGGGAACGAGTTACTGGATGGAATGTGGATTAATAACCGAATGGAAAGCAGAATATGAAGGAAACACCGTTGTCTACAGTTGAGTAACAAAATATGTTTTCATAATACCTGCGAATATTTCCCTCGTAAAATGTTCGCTGTTCGGTGTATATGTGAAACATCAGGCAATACAGCAATTGCAAATTTTCATGTAAACTGTCCTAGTCTGACAAGATCTTTCTTTGTCATTTCTGGATAAACCATTCTGTCTGGAATACTAATTGTGTTTCGTAAAGAAACAGAATAAACAAAAAGAATCCAAAATTCATGGTATCTACAATAATAGGTGAGCGCGTTTGGATTTTTTTTTACATTTTTTAGTACTTTATCCCAATTTAATCTTCAAAAACTCTCTACAGGAGAAAGAAGATAGAGAGGAATATTAATGCTAAATTTGGCAGAGTTTTCGTATGAATGGTTTGTTAACGAGAAGATTTTTAAGATGAAGAAACTCGACACGATGGTCAAATAATGGTGGTATAAAATTTTGCGAAAGTCACTTAACTTTACGTAATGTACTATATCACCATCGAAATGTTATATGAAATTCTAGATTTCGTTCTTCTTTGCATTCCATACATATATATTGGAACTAAATTAAACAAAGCACTTAAAAAGAGGAAAAAGTTCCGAGGACTTAAAATATGTATTCAAACATTAATTTTCGTTAAAAATGTGACCCCTTTTTGATGAGTAAATCAAGAAAACGAAGGAAAGTAGAGAGCTGCGGTGAACAGATTCGGACACTAGAACAGTTATTTCATTTTTATCTTCATTGGTTGAACTAAAAAGGAATACGCATCAGCAAGTTATTCACGATCGAAGTCGCTGGCGACCCGGGTAGCCCGGTTGTCAGGAATGTGTTGTGTTTTTGGTTGGTAGATACAGGGCTTGTCGGAGTAAGCAATCCAAGCCAGAAGCGTGGCCGTCTATTGACGTCCTGCTTCTTCCACGGGCGTCACGATTGAAATTTAAGTATTTTACTTCCTTAAGTGACCAAAAGTATTTATTATGGTACGCAGCTACTACACATTTAGCGCACCATATAAATCATCTGATTTTAAAGTTGCTCACTAAAGATGATTTTTGCAAGAAACATTCAGAGTTTTTTCATCAAACAGTGTAGAAATCTATTTAAATTATCAATATCAAAACAAATCAAACAAAACCAATTTACAATAGTATTTTTATATTTTTTATTCCATCTGGCTTTAGCAAAGCCAATCTTCCCAGGGTGTCTATCACTTCGTAACCCTGGCAACCATCGCTTTCAAGTCCCAGAGAACCACACCGCGTAAAGTAACGTCACGTGCGTTACAGCTGACTCTGGAACCCCAATCGAGGCGCAAACAAATTTAGAAATGGTAAAGCCAGCAAAGTTAGTGATCTAAACACAAGACACTATAATAAACATTTTTCGAGCACCTTGAGCACTTGCCACGCTTCACTCCTCGCATATAAACATGATCGAAAGCATAACGAGCACAACCTTGCCCTAGTCTATTTTCCAGAAGACGTTCCGACACTGGAAGCATTACAAGTCCTGCTAGCCACTGCACAAAGCGCAAGCTTGCGTGGTGATCCCTTGCGGGAAATTGTTGCTATCAACAAACTCACACCCGTGTGCCCCGCTTGTTAGACGATCCGACAAGCAGCTGCAGGGAAAAACAACGAACCCCATTCTTACGGGCCCGATGCTGCATGCACCTGCTCCGAGACACGCGACGGGAGCGGCCAACGGGTCCGCCCGGCTGTTGGGAAGCGTTCCCGGCCACCGTTGATGGCGCACGAAATCACCCGGGGAAGCAAATCACCTTTCCAGCGAACAGACCAGACAGCCAGACGGACGATGCCGGGAAGCGAATCCAAGCCATGTCGGCAGCCGTGTCAGACGCGCCCGTCCTTCGGCGGGAGAAAAACATATCGAGTGTAGAACAGCACAACAAACTATACGAGAGACAACAGGGCGAAAAAAAACCTGGACCACCTGGCTGCTGGCCCTCCGTTGCCAATCAGCTACTTACAGGTAATGAAATTCTCCTCAGGCCCTTCTCGCCACGGCTGACACGTTGGGTACGCCCGTCTGGTGTGTCGGTCGCATCGGTGCAATGCTGCACAGTTGCCCCCCGAACGAGGGCACGCGAGTCGGCAGATAAAATTTACATTTTAAGACATTCCCTTCAACGACCTCGACGACGGAAACGACGCAGGCGATGATGAGCTTTTCCGGGTCACGGGTGCTGACAGGCTGCCGCACACCAGACAGCCCGGGCCAGGCGGACAGAAGATAATTTACACGCCGGACCGTAATACACACGGCCGGCGTTGTAACACTCCATGGAAGATGCGCTTAAAGATGCGCTCAAGTGTCACGGCTCGGAAGGGCCGGCCGGTTGATTTCCGTAAACTTTTCCAATTCTACAGATAAACTCGCCAAACCCCGCCTTTCGGCAACCGCAGCAAACAATCAAAACTGTCACCAGGATTAGCGCGCCCGGAGTCGTCAGCGCCTCCCGTTAGCCCTTCGGCCGCTAGTTAATGGTGGCAGGCAGGAAACTTTTCACCCCACCCCTAGCAAGATCCGAGTTCCGCCTTCTGACGCGCGATTTCGAAAATCGTTTCAAAACAAACTCTTCTCTGGAATGGGAGAAAACGAAGAAGACGAGAGAGAAGAAAAAAAAACACACGCAGCGCGACCAGACGCAAACGCTAAATTCTGTCAATCTTCCATGTAATGATGCTTTAGTCGGAAAGTTAATTTCCAGCAAGTAACATTTCGAGCCGTCTCCGGCTGCAACTTTCCGTCCGGAAGCGCCGTTCGCTGGAAGATCACTCAACCTCGCTCGCCCCTCCCGTTCCCCGTTGCTTTCATCGCCGGCACAAATCCGAAAACTTTACCGAGCGCCGCTGTGGATCAACACCGGGCTTCCATTTCCGGTACCCAGCTCGCTCGCCCGGCCCGGGCCGGAAGTACGTTTGTCTTCCGGGATGTTCGTCCCCTCCCAGGGCGGCGGATGAACAGCGCCCAGTGTCCGATCGTCGCCATCAACGCCATCAGTGCCATCAATTTCAATTCCTGCAAACTATTGCAAGAAAAACAAACTTTCGGCACACGGAAACTGCAAGAGGGGGGGCGCTGAGCGCAGGCAATCCGTTCCGCAAACGCCCTTTATCTTGCGCCCGGGCGTGGACCGATTCCAAAAGTGCCACGCCGAACTTTATGATAAATGTTATTTTTCGGTCCCCGTGCCCCGTGGAATCGCGTATCGCTTGCGCTCCCTTCGGCGAGCTCACACAAAAAATAAAGCGCAAACCATCCCCGACGCTTAGTCGATTTGTATAAAACCGACTTGGCGAATGAACTTCCGAAATAAAAATCGTCGCAAAAGAATAAAAAAATAAACTTTTCCAATTCTACAGATAAACTCGCCAAACCCCGCCTTTCGGCAACCGCAGCAAACAATCAAAACTGTCACCAGGATTAGCGCGCCCGGAGTCGTCAGCGCCTCCCGTTAGCCCTTCGGCCGCTAGTTAATGGTGGCAGGCAGGAAACTTTTCACCCCACCCCTAGCAAGATCCGAGTTCCGCCTTCTGACGCGCGATTTCGAAAATCGTTTCAAAACAAACTCTTCTCTGGAATGGGAGAAAACGAAGAAGACGAGAGAGAAGAAAAAAAAACACACGCAGCGCGACCAGACGCAAACGCTAAATTCTGTCAATCTTCCATGTAATGATGCTTTAGTCGGAAAGTTAATTTCCAGCAAGTAACATTTCGAGCCGTCTCCGGCTGCAACTTTCCGTCCGGAAGCGCCGTTCGCTGGAAGATCACTCAACCTCGCTCGCCCCTCCCGTTCCCCGTTGCTTTCATCGCCGGCACAAATCCGAAAACTTTACCGAGCGCCGCTGTGGATCAACACCGGGCTTCCATTTCCGGTACCCAGCTCGCTCGCCCGGCCCGGGCCGGAAGTACGTTTGTCTTCCGGGATGTTCGTCCCCTCCCAGGGCGGCGGATGAACAGCGCCCAGTGTCCGATCGTCGCCATCAACCATAATCGAGATAGCCACACGGATACACGTCGGAAGGCTCCGGCAAGAGTGTGCTTCAAAAATCGGACAAAAGCGTCGGAGGCAGGCTAGCTGCAAGATAAACTACTTTGCCGTGGTCGAACTTCAACAGGTTTTCCGGTATCGTCATCCAGGTGAGTGGAGCGAAGTTTTCCAATTCCCCTTTAAATTTACTTTATTTTTCGAAGTGTTTTCTTCTTCTTCTTCTTTCGGTCTACTTTGTGACGAGACGGATGAGCTGAAGAATTTCTCTTGAACAGGGTAAAGATAAAACTGCATGTAGTATGAACTTTGATGTAGTAGTTTATTTTTTAATGAAAGATAAATTGAGTTCTTTCAAAAAATCCATTATTGATCCTAATCTAAGTTCAATTTGAATTTTAAAAATATTGAAATATATACATATATAAAATATCGATATGTATAAATATATAAAAATAAAATATATATAAAAATATCGATATATAACTACATATGAGTTTTAGACCAATAATTTTCCAATACATAAGGTTGGGAGAAATGTAGTATTGCTTATACCTGAGATGAGGAGTTTGAGTTTCTACTCTTGCTATACGTTTCGGTGGAGAATGCCAACTGAAACTATGCTTAAATAAGTATAACTCTTCAATTGTTCAATTGTATGGGATGAATAATAATTGAGTTACAGAAGACTACACAACATTAAAAAGCGATCTAAAAAAAACTATTCACAATATTCAATTTCCGGAGCCCAAAGCTCGTTGAAAGTATTCGCACGACACAGGCAAACTTCAGCGGTCCAGCGGTCCCATTGCAAGCCTTCAAACCTTGTTTCGGATCCGTTCCGAGCATGATTTAAATTTCAAATGAACGACTCGCCAACGACCAACTAATGCCATTTCCAGCGGTCCGACGCTCTGTAGCGGCAAATGGATTGATTTTCATCCGTATCCTCGGCCCGGGGAAAAACTGCTCAACCACTGCGTTCACGGTGCGTCCCCCCGGATCCGTTCCGAGCATGATTTAAATTTCAAATGAACGACTCGCCAACGACCAACTAATGCCATTTCCAGTGGTCCGACGCTCTGTAGCGGCAAATGGATTGATTTTCATCCCTATCCTCGGCCCGGCGAAAAACTGCTCAACCACTGCGTTCACGGTGCGTCCCTGTTCCGGTCTCCCCTTCGAAACTGCGCGCGAGGCGAGGCTCGCCCGAAACAGCGACGGACAAATGTCATTCAAATTAAGGCCCCAGCGGGCAGCCGCCACAATGGGTTCGTCGCCGCGTCTATCGAAATGGGTCAAATCGATCAGGTTTCGGTGCCTGGTTTATAAATAATATCACCAGCAACTCCCAATGATATATGTGATTGAAAATTGGTTCTTGTTCTTAGCTTAGGAAGCTTATTTCAAAAAAGGATATTAAAGTCTGAGTTGGTCTGTATTATTAAAGGCAACTAGCAGGAAAGTGAATTTTGGAACAAATTTTGTTAACAGGTGAAGAGAGAAGTTCATAGCTCAAAGCCTCCATAAGACGCAGTAGCAATATGCCATTTTTTCATATTTCTGCTGCAAAGTAAAGTGCTCCATATTTCAAGTTGTTCAATTTAATTGAAAACCGGCATACCTTAAGTTCCTAGTGAATTTCCATGCACACGCCGAGCCCGCGTTGATATGCTCCACTCATACTCGCTCTCGAAGCTCCACTTCATAGAGAAAATAGCATCGGACGGGCGCAAGGGCATATAATAATGTTGCGGAGGAAGGCGTGCCGCCGGTTCCGCCCGGAATGTGGAATTCGCCGCACAGACAAATAATTTATTCGATCCATTATCGAATTAAATTGTTTGCAAATAGCGGCTCGCAAACCGGCACGCCCCTGCCCCAGTTCCGTGCGCGGCCGCTGCTTTATCGGGCCGGTTTTCCACCATGTTCACGTGGGCACGTTGCAGACGATGCGAGCAGGATAATCGCTGTAAACGGACCGGGCCGTTTGGACCGTTGTACCATATGTCGGGATGCGTCTTTTTTTGGTTTTTGTTCAACATGCTTAATTTTATCAGCATTATGGTACGATTTGACTCGCCGCGATATTTCGTCACTAACAGAGAATGTTGTAGGGGATGTTCCGTCCGGGACGAATACGTCAATTTTAATTTGAACAGTGGAGATGATTTTCGTGAAACTTTTAAAGGCAACAACCGGACTTTATCGTTTCACTGCCGAAGGAGCGGATCCTTTGTTCGGGGCCACGCATACCGTGCAAGCATTGTCACGGCACTTCCGTACCATTTCCGCGATATGTTTCAATTGTTCGGCGTCAGCGATCGCACGCCCGGAACGGTCCTCGCAGCTCCAATCCGATGTTGCATTGTGTTTGCGATGCGCATGAGACATGAAAGGGGGAAAGCGAAACGCATATTAATGCACGCACGACATGGAAACCCTACAGTTTGGAAGAAAATTATCACCTCCGCGCGGAAGGAAACGGTCGGACATCGGGCGCCGGACGCCGACTCTTTTCCGCTCGTGCTACTTCCGATTCGAGCGGTCGGGAGTGGTTTGCTTAATGTCTCAATTAACACTGATTGAAGCGATAGCGGTGACACTCGTACACAACAGTTCCATTTGACGGTAATTTAATTCGTGCCATCGAAACAATGTTGCCGGCACACGCTCGAACAGCGGACGCAAAAGAAGCGTGTGTTTAAAATTCGTAATGAAATTGAATTAATTTACCGCCGATGATCTCGATCTGTTCGATCGATTAAGCAATGTGCGCTTGGTGCACATTGTTTTAAGCACTGGATACGTAAACGTTGGTTATGATGATTCGTATCGAACTTTTTCTCACATGCTTGAAATTTTAATTAATATTACTTTAATTCATGGAAAAATATCGTATAGCTATTTAACGTAATTTAGCTGATCCGTGATTGAGGAACTTAAATTTGTGATATTTTTCAACGTATGATAAAGTGCAACTTGCTTCCGTGGTGGTTAGTTTGCAACTCTTTTTTACTGTCCTTTTTCACTAGAATACATGTGTTCATTTACAATTCATGAGTTCATTCTTCATACATTCATCCCAACCTATGCTTGTCCAATTCTAGCACTTCTTGTTGTTCAATAATTCCATAAAAAACCCATATCTCAAACAACTATCTCTAGGGACGCTTGGGGCATAACAATAATCCAATAGAACGACGATCAATTTACAACACTTTACTCAATACATACGCCAATAAAACTTCTTAAAGCACCTAAAATCGATACCCTTTATACGCGTCAGCCCATCGTGCCCCATTCTCAACCCACCGGCTGCGTGCGTAAAATATGAAATAAATTATCCACTTAGGGGTACTATCGAACCAATAATCGAATAAATATCGCTTACCGTTGCGAAAGCGCGGTGCGTCGGATGGATTTTATAAATAACTGCACCGCTGAGTGCATCATTTGTAACCACGGAAAATCGTCCAAATGCTACCGAAATCCCACCGGCGTCCGTAATCGCACGGGGCGGTTCCCACTGGAGCTCCCGTACGCATTTACAACCCTAATGGCGGTCGCACGGTCGTACGGGAACATTTTTCATCGAAACATAGCCTTTTCCGTTTTCCACAACCCCTCGCCAGTGCTGCTCGCACGCTGTGCGATTTGTGCCTGTCGATGCCAGCAAATGAGTGCGGTTAAAAACGGGTTTCAACTGCTGGGGTAAAGTTTGTGAGGGTTTGATGCAGTGCCGGCGGTGGCTAATTCTCATGTTTACCATCAATCATGTCATGGCAACCGCAAATTACACTACTCAATGGAGAAAGAATTCGCCTTCGCTGGCACAGTGCAAACGGAATTTTTTGCTGCCCCCATCCACGTCCGGTTCGAGCGCGTAATCGGATTCGATTTGCACTCGCAAACGCAATCGGTCCCCGGCGACCGGGCTCGATAAATTCATCTCATCGGTAGGCTCAGACGAAGGCGCGGCCGTTCGCCGCTCGACTTGTCGCGAGCGGGGGCACACTAATTTGAATTTCACAACCTACTGCAAGATCACAACAACCTGCCGGTGACCTCCCTCGGCCACCTTCGGCCAAAGTCAACCGAGTCGAGTCGTTATCGAGCGTGGTCTCCGATCGGTTCGAAGCGCAGTCTGCTGCCCGCCGGCCCCGGTGGTGTGATTATTAGTCGCGAATCCTTCAGCCGCATCTCGCGAATGCCCGCAAATAAGTGCATCCCCACTCCGGTGGCCGACTCGAGGTCAAAACATGTTCGCCGAAACCGTACGCATTAGCGGCAGCATCAGCAGCGGGTCGAAGGTTCGTTCTCGGGCCTCGAGCTGATGCGATTTCTGCACCCCGATACGACACGGTGATGAATAAATTGAAGCACCTTACCTAATGCATAGGAAATATGTCGTGCATCGAGCGAACGAACGGGCGGTGCTCATGAATAACGCCTGCACGGGAAGCGCAATGGCTCTGGCGCTTGTGGTGACGGCACACCTTGCTTTGTGACGATTTGCTATCTGGTGCGACAAACGGAGAGTCGTTTCGCAGTCGGAGAGTCTACTGTCGAGGTAAAAAGGGCTGGTTTTTGCTTCGCTTAAATTATACATCAACCCATAAAACTTAAAAGACCCTAAATGGAATTAAAAACTGTGCCTTAAAACTTAAGTTTACAAGTTTACTATGTTAAGGTTGAGGTTCGATGTTACGCGAATAGATATATTTGAAAATGGCAAATAATTATAGTTAACACATTGTTATGTTTTATAAAATTGCTATATGTATTCATCTCATTATATATCAATTTTATTCTGTATAAAAAAAACCCAAAAGAAGAAAGCATGCAAACCATATGACAATCCAAATTTTCGGTAGTGTATTGACAGCACATCTTTGAAGATGGAATAGCTGGATTGTGCTATGAAATGAACGAATCAAGGACATTTTAAAAACAGTATTCCTCGTGTGGTGGAACAGAGCAGATAGCAAGATAGCAGTAAGACAACAGTAGTCATTATATATACTTACAGAAATAAGAATAGATACTCAACGTTGAAAAATATGTGTAACGATTATATTTACTTTATTTATTTTATTTATAATTTTATTATTTACAACTATTTATAAAAAATACATAATATTTATAATTTTATTAATTTTTTTATATTTTGTAACACATTTAAATCTAGTTAGACTGAAAGAAGAGAAAACCATGTAAAAACATTGGATTGCTCTGCCATTTAATGTAAGATTACATATTATTTAATCATGTTCACTCATTTTTCAACTGCTTCTTTTACTTTCATGGCACAACAACGTCTAGGTCTGCCATCTATGACTTTCTTTGACTTTGTGTTACTATCCCTAAGCTGGACGGCATGTCCTACGGTCGAGAGTGCCTGCGCTTGTGAACATACGATCGCTTCAACTACACTTCGGCTAACTAAGTCGCAGTTTTTAAGAACCAGAGTATTTAAAGTATACCCTAAACAATCGCATTATTCCAACGATACGTTGTTCCCCTGTTTCAGGTATTTTAATACGTATTTTTATACTCAATTTCGCTTCTAGCCATTCCTCTTAGCTCTACTAAAAATCATACAAAGTGTTTACTCTTTGTTTACTTGTTCCATGTTTTTCCTTTCTTAAGTTGCCTGTAGTTGCCTTGTGTTTCGTGACATACAATTGTTTTGATTTAATGTAAGTCAGTGTGTGTGTGTTTTTTTTTAATTTGATATTTTATGCACTATGCTTTCTATTGCTCCACTGTTCTGTTTTATCGTTTCTATATTGTTAAGTATTTAGCATACAAGGTTGAGGCTTTTGCGTCAGATGCCTTTACGTGTAAAGCAAAGTAAACAAAATAGAAAAAAAAATCAAACCCCACCAGCTGCTACTGCACTCACAACTGCACCCACCACCGTCGGCCACAACCTGCGAGGGCAAATCCAAAACCTGAAGCGCGTAAAGACACAACGCCACACTGTTGATTCCGGAAGGCGCGGATGTCCGGAGGTTCAGAAGCCTAGTGCACCGCAAGCAATCCCCGGGAAGGGAGCCGCTGCGAAACTGTGACTGTGCCCGCTCGAAAATAGCCCGGATAGCTGGCACGAAGCGACCGGGAGCGACGGAGCGAGCGGCATGCCGGCAACCGGCCCAGGATAATGTCGACCGAACGCGCGGATGCGAATGCGGAAGGGCGACCGCTTTGCTTGCGAAGATGCGATTGTTTATGCACACAATAGAATTATGTTTCCAAATTTATTAGATGCAATTTATTTAGTCAACTCCTAGCTCCCTTTTGCGTTGCATTCGCGCTCGGTGGAACGTGTTTTTTCTTCTCTTGCCTCGTTTGTTTTTTTTTCATTGCTACCAACTGCACGAGTTCTAAAAACGAAAGCGGCAGCACTGCTTCAAACCCTTTTACCATCATCATCCATCTTCTGCGCCAGTACAGTACACGTTTGGAAGTGCATTCACTTAATGCCGGGAGCCCGCGCCCACATTTGTAAGGGCGGTGAATTTAAATCTTCAAAAGAAGCACATTTTACCACACCGTACCACCGCATCCAGCCAACCGGCCGCAGCCCCGAGTGAGACCATATTCAAAAGCCCCCATCCCG
>KZ067164.1:237200-248354 GCA_002091845.1 Anopheles cracens | reverse complement strand
GTGGCACGATCTGTTTCGCTGAGCGCACTGCTCCGTTGCGGGGACAGTGCATCTGCTCAGGGCCAGTTACCACACCGGCGATGGCCGGCTGCATACCATGAATCTCGCCCGCAAGGCAGGTACCAGAACAAAGAGCCGTACCGAGAGCCGTTACCGTAGCAGCAACAGCAGACAGTGCCGCTGCCAGTTGCCGGTCAGCCGGCGGCGATGAATGCCATCCGGGCTAGGCTTTGACCATACAGCCATGCACGCTATGGAACAAAGAGGCACAAGCATAAAGCACAAGCGGTGAGGGCCGTTCCGCAGTGGCTAGTGTAACACACGTGCTCGGTTCCTCACGGTACCGAACACGGCAGGCCGAACGCTGCACCGGCTCTGGTTTGGGTTCGCCGCAGGATAACTCTACCGGGCCCGGGCGAGGCGTGGATTTGGCGAGCATAAGTTCGACTTCCCACTCGGAAGCTTCCCAGCCGGGTGGAGCCGCTTTTTACGTACGATCCCTTCAAACAGCCAGCTGGCCCGGTGATAAGTAGCTCCGGCATGGGGCAAACAATCGTACCGGCAGCGGGAATCAATTTTCAATTAAAATCAGTTCGGCCTCCCGCTCATGCTCGTGGTGTGCGTGCGGCGTGGCCAAACAGGAGGAAGACATTTATTAAAAGTCATCAGTCCGGCACGTCCCGCGCCATTGTATCCCCCAGCAGCTGCAGCTTTTGCGGATGGAGATGGTTTCGGAGGCATTTTTATTCCGCCCAAGCGAAGGATTGAGGTAATAATTGGGTTGGGCACATTACTTACGCCTACGGATGTTCGCCTGCATGCGTGCGATTGTGTTGTAGTTATTCGTCGAGAGGTCTTTTTTTATTATATTAAACCGAGTGGCTCTCGGTAGTAAAATTATGTATGACCTCTCGTTGTGAACACTTAATTGGAAGGCCACCGTTTGTGTTTCCCATTCTTTGGAAATTCAATTTGAAAATTCCGAGAGCATTTTGCCTACGCTGTGTACGTTTCGTGCTGTTAATACAGTGTTTGGCAATGCATCAAAACAGCAGCTTTTGTGGAGGAAAAACTCTCCCTCCTCCCCCTTCACGCCCCTAACTCCAATCGAGCGTATCGCCTGCTACGACAACGCGATAATTGATTCGCATTCGTCTGGACCGGGCAGGCCAATAATGGACATCACCCAGCGCCGAACACGCGCATAACACGATCGTGCATACGGGAATGTGTGCCGTCTTTGTTGCGGCCGGTAACAATGGCAGGTGCTCCCACCAGCACCTGCATAGCAACGACCAACAGCAGCAGCAGCAACAACAGCAGCAACGAACGAACAAAAAATGAACGAAACTGTTTACGGTCAAACTTTGCACATCTGCACATCAATGTGAAACTTTTCCATGGGAATGAAAGATGGCTCGCTGGGTGGCCGGGGTCGTGGTCGGGAAGGTCGGTGTGGGGGGGGTGAGGGGGTGGTATGCACGGAACACACTGATCGCGCACCGGTAACACGAAGGATGAAGTTCCGCCGTGCTCGCGTACCAACTTGTCACCCCCGTTCCGAAAGGTCGGATGCGTCTATTTGCATTGCCAGAAACGGTGCATACGGTGTGCATGTGGCGTGTGCCGTTGTGGTCAAATTTGGTTGTTTCCGGAATGTTTCGTTTTTTTCCTGAATAGAGTCACCGGTACACAGTTTGCTTCGTTCTTGATCCGCGGGATCAACAATAGTATGGTTTTTGTATGATTTTCTTTGTTTCGAACTTTAATTAATGTTACAGTAATTTGCATCCAATTTTTCAAAATTGTAAACTACAACTTTAACTGTGCACACCTAATCTTTCTTACCTTTTTTAACCTAGTCTTTTTTACCTAGTTTTAGATGTTTATTATGAGCGATTCAAAGATGCAACTCGAAGAGTTCGATTCTGTTCCATTATTGGAAGCATTCAATCCGGCAAACTAACGAAAGAAAAGGACGCCCTAGCACGATATGCATGGATGAAAAGAGTTATAGCTAGAGTGTGCACACTAACGAAATTAGCTTTACAGTTTAAAATAATTGTATGCACTGAAAAAAATGGATAAAATTTGCATTAAAAATTACCTAATAAACTCTTCAGCTGACCTACACTACTGTACACGCTAGCACTCGAACTAAACCACGGGGAAATTTGCAATTGAACGAATTTAGTAATTTACACTATGATTTGCATGGAAACAGTATGCAAAATAAAATCAATAAAATATATTTACAACATTTAACAGTCATAAACGCAGACTTATACATTGGCGCCATCTATTGATGGGTGATGCAACAAAACAAATTTTAAGAAACATTGCTTTTTGTACACTTAATTGGAAGGCCACCGTTTGTGTTTCCCATTCTTTGGAAATTCAATTTGAAAATTCCGAGAGCATTTTGCCTACGCTGTGTACGTTTCGTGCTGTTAATACAGTGTTTGGCAATGCATCAAAACAGCAGCTTTTGTGGAGGAAAAACTCTCCCTCCTCCCCCTTCACGCCCCTAACTCCAATCGAGCGTATCGCCTGCTACGACAACGCGATAATTGATTCGCATTCGTCTGGACCGGGCAGGCCAATAATGGACATCACCCAGCGCCGAACACGCGCATAACACGATCGTGCATACCAAAATTCATCTGTAGTGTATATTTACTTGATCAATCTTACATTTTAATGAGTAGTTGAGGCATTGGCAGCTCTTTTCCTTTCTTATTGGTTAATTTTATTTTTGGTATTTAAAAAAAATGTTAAATTTGATTCCATATTTCCCCCATAGATGGCTCTTCAACACCATGCACCTTCATACACTACGATGTGAATCTAGAAAAACGAAAATCAAACTTCAACATCGAAGTGGCATCAGTTTATTCAAGCATTGCACAACGATATATTAATTGATCGGCATTCGCTCAACTCAACGATATAAAACATATGAAAATCAAGCACTCGATAGAGAGAGAAAAAAATACAGCTGCATCCATCCCGTGGCCATTTCCGACGAATCGTCTAGCACAGTTTCCTGTTCAAATTGCAAATTGAGACCCCAACGCTTGCCCCCGTACGTAACGGGGCTCATAAAAATCCGACAACCTGAACCGACCACCAATTGCCCGGAGCATGAAAATAGAAAAATCAAAACTAGAGAAGAACAAAAAAAAGCGATAGAATGAATCCCACACCCACCCACGACCCACCACCCACCACCCACCAATGCGATCGGGGTTGGGAAGCGAGGAAAAAAGCCAACCGTGCGATGGAAACATCGACAAGTTGTCCGCAGACGAGCAACCGCAAACTAGCAATTTAAAATAACCATTGTAATAAATAAATAGTCACATTTGGTCGCCCTCCGCCGCCTCCCACTCAGCCGCACGCCAACCGCCCACCCGCCTGTCGTTGAGGTTGGCACGCCGACACAAAAAAAAGCGGCTCGTGGACGTGACCAAACGGACGACGACCGGACCGGACGGTGCTTGACCAAACCGACGGAGGCCTTTTCGGGCAAACTTCCCACCGCTCGTCTCGATTAACTCACCCCCGCCCCTTCCTCCCCACCGACCGCCCCGTCGGTGGTGGGGAGAATAAAATGGGAAAACTTTTGCCCTCATCGTGCCGTCAATGTATGACCACCGCTTTTTTAGAGTGTGCACACTAACGAAATTAGCTTTACAGTTTAAAATAATTGTATGCACTGAAAAAAATGGATAAAATTTGCATTAAAAATTACCTAATAAACTCTTCAGCTGACCTACACTACTGTACACGCTAGCACTCGAACTAAACCACGGGGAAATTTGCAATTGAACGAATTTAGTAATTTACACTATGATTTGCATGGAAACAGTATGCAAAATAAAATCAATAAAATATATTTACAACATTTAACAGTCATAAACGCAGACTTATACATTGGCGCCATCTATTGATGGGTGATGCAACAAAACAAATTTTAAGAAACATTGCTTTTTGACCAGGTTTAATTTTTTATTATGACAGACAAGCTACCATTATACTATTAGCCAAATAGAGAAAATGTTTTTGAAAGCACTTGCTAATGATTTTTTTTAGAAATGAAACAAAATAAATTAGCAATACGGCCAGGCCGTTCCTTCTTAATAAATAAATAAAAAATAAAATGAAACAAAATAAATCTGTATTATATATTTACTTGATCAATCTTACATTTTAATGAGTAGTTGAGGCATTGGCAGCTCTTTTCCTTCCTTATTGGTTAATTTTATTGTTGGTATTTAAAAAAAATGTTAAATTTGATTCCATATTTCCCCCATAGATGGCTCTTCAACACCATGCACCTTCATCCACTACGATGTGAATCTAGAAAAACGAAAATCAAACTTCAACATCGAAGTGGCATCAGTTTATTCAAGCATTGCACAAAATATTAATTGATCGGCATTCGCTCAACTCAACGATATAAAACATATGAAAATCAAGCACTCGATAGAGAGAGAAAAAAATACAGCTGCATCCATCCCGTGGCCATTTCCGACGAATCGTCTAGCACAGTTTCCTGTTCAAATTGCAAATTGAGACCCCAACGCTTGCCCCCGTACGTAACGGGGCTCATAAAAATCCGACAACCTGAACCGACCACCAATTGCCCGGAGCATGAAAATAGAAAAATCAAAACTAGAGAAGAACAAAAAAAAGCGATAGAATGAATCCCACACCCACCCACGACCCACCACCCACCACCCACCAATGCGATCGGGGTTGGGAAGCGAGGAAAAAAGCCAACCGTGCGATGGAAACATCGACAAGTTGTCCGCAGACGAGCAACCGCAAACTAGCAATTTAAAATAACCATTGTAATAAATATTGTTTTTTCCCCCCCCCCCCCCCCCAACGGGCGTCAGCAGCGGAAGAAGGCCACGCGGGCACACACATGAGCACATCAGCAAAATCATGCAAAATGAACGATGTTTAAATCGGACCGCTAATTTGTTTTCCCTGTAAACATCCATCATCCGGGCTGGGGTAGCTGGATTACGGGCGCGTATGGATTACGTAGTCCCAGCCGTCCGTTTTGTGCGCTGCGGCGGCGGCGGATGCTTCTTGGTGCTTCGGTAAGAAAATATGAGCTCGCGAAATGAGACCCAGGCTGTGGAGGCATTTGTTCGGGTCGTGTTTGTACTGCTGCCGAACGTGCCCGAACCGGTGTTCCGTCGCGTCGGTGCTATATTCGGACACAGTGGGTAGTGCAAGCTGTATGCAAGCTCGGCAACGTCCTGTGTCCATTCGCAATTCTACAGTGTAATGAGAAACAATGCAAAGTAATAACGAAGATCATATCGTATTCAATAAATAAATAGTTTGCTGAGAAAGGTTAGATAAAGCAATTACATTGTATTTTTTCCATTGGACGTCCACTTGTCTTTTCATACTTCGTTCACCCTTCGTTCGTTCATCCTGTACACTCAAAGCCGAGAAAGAGAGCTCGTGTATAAACCTTTAAACGAATCACTCCAAGTCACACATTCATGATGCACATTCGTAGGGATTCATGTTCTCCAAACATGTGTGCCATTCGTTAAAGAATTCCACTGCATTTCACCATAATATTGGAGTAGAATAATCAAGCGTGTCTCACAGTGGTTTCTACGAAGTTCGTATATGTCAGCCAATGGCGTTTGGGAGACATTTTAAAAGCTCCCGCCACCATTTGAAGGACTATGTTCAATTATATTAATCAAATTCGAAGAACTCATGAAAATTAGTTATCGAAATGCGAATCTTAAATCTTTAACTGCATGATGCCACAACTGCTTAAAGTATCACTAAACAAATGCGAACTATGTTTAACTTTACAGTAAATTTTATCTGAAAAATATATCACAAAACCCACATCGTGAAACAAAACATTGCCGAGGAGGAGGTGCATACCAGCTGTTGTTCGCCACCATCGGTAACACGAGTCGAACAAAAAAGCGACAGATCAAACCACATTTCAAATTCTACATCGGACCAATGAATGTCCCTCTCTTTTTTTCTCGGAAATAAAGAAAAACACCACCAAAGAAATAGCGGAGTAGCGGCACCCGACCACAGCGGGCGGAAATGGACGAGCGTCGGCCGGAGCCGGCTCGTCCGCTCCTCTCGGCTGGGGTTGGGCAGCCATGCGTGACAGGACACAATTAGAAACACATGTTAACTGTTGCATGCGACTGGTGCAGCCCCCGTCCACACGGTGCGATCCGAAGGCAAATCGGCGACGGAAGCAACGGCCGTGGAGGTTACAGCGCTGCAAACATTTATCTCTATCAATTATGCACGACACTTATTAAAGACAATGCAATTGGAAAGCGGAACGGCGCAATTGCAGCATGCGCCAAGGCCCAACCCGACACAAGACAATAAGCATGCCGGCGGGGCCGTTCTTTCTTCGATGGACGGCGGGGGAGAGGCGTTTTTTGTCCTTATTTTCCCACTCTTTTATCCATTCGCTTTTATTCGTCCTATTTTTCACCGCCACACAAACACACACACACACACACGTGGCACGATCTGTTTCGCTGAGCGCATTGCTCCGTTGCGGGGACAGTGCATCTCCTCAGGGCCAGTTACCACACCGGCGATGGCCGGCTGCATACCATGAATCTCGCCCGCAAGGCAGGTACCAGAACAAAGAGCCGTACCGAGAGCCGTTACCGTAGCAGCAACAGCAGACAGTGCCGCTGCCAGTTGCCGGTCAGCCGGCGGCGATGAATGCCATCCGGGCTAGGCTTTGACCATACAGCCATGCACGCTATGGAACAAAGAGGCACAAGCATAAAGCACAAGCGGTGAGGGCCGTTCCGCAGTGGCTAGTGTAACACACGTGCTCGGTTCCTCACGGTACCGAACACGGCAGGCCGAACGCTGCACCGGCTCTGGTTTGGGTTCGCCGCAGGATAACTCTACCGGGCCCGGGCGAGGCGTGGATTTGGCGAGCATAAGTTCGACTTCCCACTCGGAAGCTTCCCAGCCGGGTGGAGCCGCTTTTTACGTACGATCCCTTCAAACAGCCAGCTGGCCCGGTGATAAGTAGCTCCGGCATGGGGCAAACAATCGTACCGGCAGCGGGAATCAATTTTCAATTAAAATCAGTTCGGCCTCCCGCTCATGCTCGTGGTGTGCGTGCGGCGTGGCCAAACAGGAGGAAGACATTTATTAAAAGTCATCAGTCCGGCACGTCCCGCGCCATTGTATCCCCCAGCAGCTGCAGCTTTTGCGGATGGAGATGGTTTCGGAGGCATTTTTATTCCGCCCAAGCGAAGGATTGAGGTAATAATTGGGTTGGGCACATTACTTACGCCTACGGATGTTCGCCTGCATGCGTGCGATTGTGTTGTAGTTATTCGTCGAGAGGTCTTTTTTTATTATATTAAACCGAGTGGCTCTCGGTAGTAAAATTATGTATGACCTCTCGTTGTGAACACTTAATTGGAAGGCCACCGTTTGTGTTTCCCATTCTTTGGAAATTCAATTTGAAAATTCCGAGAGCATTTTGCCTACGCTGTGTACGTTTCGTGCTGTTAATACAGTGTTTGGCAATGCATCAAAACAGCAGCTTTTGTGGAGGAAAAACTCTCCCTCCTCCCCCTTCACGCCCCTAACTCCAATCGAGCGTATCGCCTGCTACGACAACGCGATAATTGATTCGCATTCGTCTGGACCGGGCAGGCCAATAATGGACATCACCCAGCGCCGAACACGCGCATAACACGATCGTGCATACGGAAATGTGTGCCGTCTTTGTTGCGGCCGGTAACAATGGCAGGTGCTCCCACCAGCACCTGCATAGCAACGACCAACAGCAGCAGCAGCAACAACAGCAGCAACGAACGAACAAAAAATGAACGAAACTGTTTACGGTCAAACTTTGCACATCTGCACATCAATGTGAAACTTTTCCATGGGAATGAAAGATGGCTCGCTGGGTGGCCGGGGTCGTGGTCGGGAAGGTGGGTGTGGAGGGGAGAGGGTGGTATGCACGGAACACACTGATCGCGCACCGGCAACACGAAGGATAAAGTTCCGCCGTGCTCGCGTACCAACTTGTCACCCCCGTTCCGAAAGGTCGGATGCGTCTATTTGCATTGCCAGAAACGGTGCATACGGTGTGCATGTGGCGTGTGCCGTTGTGGTCAAATTTGGTTGTTTCCGGAATGTTTCGTTTTTTTTCCTGAATAGAGTCACCGGTACACAGTTTGCTTCGTTCTTGATCCGCGGGATCAACAATAGTATGGTTTTTGTATGATTTTCTTTATTTCGAACTTTAACTTATAATACAGTAATTTGCATCCAATTTTTCTAAATTGTTAACTACAACTTTAACTGTGCACACCTAATCTTTCAGTCTTGTTTTACCTGTTTTTAGATGTTTATTATGAGCGCTTCAAAGATGCAACTCGAACAGTTCGATTCTGTTCCATTATTTATTGGAAGCATTCAATCCGGCAAACTAACGAAAGAAAAGGACGCCCTAGCACGATATGAAAGGATGAAAAGAGTTATAGCTAGAGTGTGCGCACAAAACAAAATAGCTGCACAGTTTAAAATAATTGTGTGCACTATTAAAAAAAATGGATGAAAATTGCTTTAAAAATTACCTAATAAACTCTTCAGCTGACCTACACTACTGTACACGCTAGCACTCGAACTAAACCGCGGGAAAATTTTCAATTGAACGAATTTAGTAATTTAAACTATGATTTGTATGGAAACAGTATGCAAAATAAAATCAATAAAATATATTTAAAACATTTAACATTCATAAACGCAGACTTATACATTGGCGCCATCTATTGATGGGTGATGCAACAAAACAAATTTTAAGAAACATTGCTTTTTGACTAGGTTTAATTTTTTATTATGACAGACAAGCGCCTGCATGCGTGCGATTGTGTTGTAGTTATTCGTCGAGAGGTCTTTTTTTATTATATTAAACCGAGTGGCTCTCGGTAGTAAAATTATGTATGACCTCTCGTTGTGAACACTTAATTGGAAGGCCACCGTTTGTGTTTCCCATTCTTTGGAAATTCAATTTGAAAATTCCGAGAGCATTTTGCCTACGTTGTGTACGTTTCGTGCTGTTAATACAGTGTTTGGCAATGCATCAAAACAGCAGCTTTTGTGGAGGAAAAACTCTCCCTCCTCCCCCTTCACGCCCCTAACTCCAATCGAGCGTATCGCCTGCTACGACAACACGATAATTGTTTCGCCTGCATGATCCAAACATTCGTCTGGACCGGGCAGGCCAATAATGGACATCACCCAGCGCCGAACACGCGCATAACACGATCGTGCATACGGAAATGTGTGCCGTCTTTGTTGCGGCCGGTAACAATGGCAGGTGCTCCCACCAGCACCTGCATAGCAACGACCAACAGCAGCATTCGCTTTTATTCGTCCTATTTTTCACCGCCACACAAACACACACACACACACACGTGGCACGATCTGTTTCGCTGAGCGCATTGCTCCGTTGCGGGGACAGTGCATCTCCTCAGGGCCAGTTACCACACCGGCGATGGCCGGCTGCATACCATGAATCTCGCCCGCAAGGCAGGTACCAGAACAAAGAGCCGTACCGAGAGCCGTTACCGTAGCAGCAACAGCAGACAGTGCCGCTGCCAGTTGCCGGTCAGCCGGCGGCGATGAATGCCATCCGGGCTAGGCTTTGACCATACAGCCATGCACGCTATGGAACAAAGAGGCACAAGCATAAAGCACAAGCGGTGAGGGCCGTTCCGCAGTGGCTAGTGTAACACACGTGCTCGGTTCCTCACGGTACCGAACACGGCAGGCCGAACGCTGCACCGGCTCTGGTTTGGGTTCGCCGCAGGATAACTCTACCGGGCCCGGGCGAGGCGTGGATTTGGCGAGCATAAGTTCGACTTCCCACTCGGAAGCCGGGTGGAGCCGCTTTTTATGTACGATCCCTTCAAACAGCCAGCTGGCCCGGTGATAAGTAGCTCCGGCATGGGGCAAACAATCGTACCGGCAGCGGGAATCAATTTTCAATTAAAATCAGTTCGGCCTCCCGCTCATGCTCGTGGTGTGCGTGCGGCGTGGCCAAACAGGAGGAAGACATTTATTAAAAGTCATCAGTCCGGCACGTCCCGCGCCATTGTTCCCCCCAGCAGCTGCAGCTTTTGCGGAAGGAGATGGTTTCGGAGGCATTTTTATTCCGCCCAAGCGAAGGATTGAGGTAATAATTGGGTTGGGCACATTACTTACGCCTACGGATGTTCGCCTGCATGCGTGCGATTGTGTTGTAGTTATTCGTCGAGATGTCTTTTTTTATTATATTAAACCGAGTGGCTCTCGGTAGTAAAATTATGTATGACCTCTCGTTGTGAACACTTAATTGGAAGGCCACCGTTTGTGTTTCCCATTCTTTGGAAATTCAATTTGAAAATTCCGAGAGCATTTTGCCTACGTTGTGTACGTTTCGTGCTGTTAATACAGTGTTTGGCAATGCATCAAAACAGCAGCTTTTGTGGAGGAAAAACTCTCCCTCCTCCCCCTTCACGCCCCTAACTCCAATCGAGCGTATCGCCTGCTACGACAACACGATAATTGTTTCGCCTGCATGATCCAAACATTCGTCTGGACCGGGCAGGCCAATAATGGACATCACCCAGCGCCGAACACGCGCATAACACGATCGTGCATACGGAAATGTGTGCCGTCTTTGTTGCGGCCGGTAACAATGGCAGGTGCTCCCACCAGCACCTGCATAGCAACGACCAACAGCAGCAGCAGCAACAACAGCAGCAACGAACGAACAAAAAATGAACGAAACTGTTTACGGTCAAACTTTGCACATCTGCACATCAATGTGAAACTTTTCCATGGGAATGAAAGATGGCTCGCTGGGTGGCCGGGGTCGTGGTCGGGAAGGTGGGTGTGGAGGGGAGAGGGTGGTATGCACGGAACACACTGATCGCGCACCGGCAACACGAAGGATAAAGTTCCGCCGTGCTCGCGTACCAACTTGTCACCCCCGTTCCGAAAGGTCGGATGCGTCTATTTGCATTGCCAGAAACGGTGCATACGGTGTGCATGTGGCGTGTGCCGTTGTGGTCAAATTTGGTTGTTTCCGGAATGTTTCGTTTTTTT
>KZ067164.1:223771-233814 GCA_002091845.1 Anopheles cracens | reverse complement strand
CTCCCCTAGCTCGCTAATGCCACTAAAGTACGGCTTATAAATTATCAAGCTCATCAGCTCACGTAGTAGCTCGGGAAGGCCAAACCAGTCAAAAGCCCAACCAATGTCAACGCACCTAATGTGCTCGAAGGGTGCGTAGAACATGCAGTTTGATTTAATTACGCCAACACAGGCGTACTGCTGCAACCGATTAAACAGCCAACACTCCGCTTCCGCACAGCTCGTAATCGATGCCGTCCGAGGGGTTAAATTGAATATGCAGACCGTTCTGTTCGCACGCGGCACAAATGTTATACCTCAATCAATACCCGACGGCAGCGGTGGTAGCTCATTTTCTGTATTGTTTTAATTTTGCTTAAAATGTTTTTTTTTCTATGCTACTGTTTCACATTTCTACACACACGTACGCTGCTTACCACACGGCAGCCATTACGATATTAATTATTTACGCTTGGCACGTGGCACGCATGTGGTCGGTGAAGGGAAATGCGCATAATAATTGCCCAGCCCAGTCTGCTGCATCGTTATTTTTCCACTCGACTATACTGCACATAATGACGATTCAATGTTGAACAAATATTGAGCTTGCGTTGGAAAATCGGGCGCAGATTCAATTTTCAATGCATTTGCCACACAATGCAGTGCCGCAGCTTATCGGCATAAACTTAGCGGGAAGGCTGTTGCGCTACATGTTGATCGCTAAACTCAACTAAATGATCCCTTTTGGAATGCGTTCGCAAACTAAACCAGCTAACGTTGGGTTAGTCAGTATGCGACTAATGCCAATGCCAATTGTGGGATGATTTAACATTTATTCACAGCTCAGGGCTGTTTCGCAAAAATGCATAACTGTCAATATTTAAACGCTATGCGATGCTTTGAACGCCGAACGCATCAAACAATTTCACAGGAATATTTGCGCTCTAGCCGTGTGCTTTCCATGAAGAATCTTTTTTTTTTATTTATAGTATGACGGTCGTAGAGACCGTATTAGAAGAATGAAGAATCCATGAAGAATCTATTTTACTGAATATTGGCATTTTATTTAATCGCTTATCGAAATTGATATGTAATTTTTGTTCAAACGAATAAACAAGTATGATGGGATTAAAAAAAGCCACGAAGATTATTCTTTCCAACACGATCTCCATCCTTTTCTCTATTCGACGGATAGTCTTCTTTTTTTCTACAACTTGTGTGTGAAGTGTGCGCACGCTTCCCGTGGCAACGACCTCGTGATTTGCGGCGTAGCTAAACGGCGACCGTGTGCCGTTGGTGCGTCAGCAAGCAGCGGTACTGTTGGCACCCATTTATCAGCCAATCATCAATACGATCGGACAGCGTTTTTCACCCATGTAGCGAACCCCCCCCCCCCCCCCCCCCTGCTGCCAGCGATCCGCTCGTCGCAACTCGTCGCGGTTGTAGTGACAAATTTTCGCCCGGAGTTAGTTTGCAATATTTAGATAATTGGTAATTGGTAAAATTCGGTCCGGGTGTGCTAAATAATTGCGCTGCACTCGCTGCGCTTCGTCAAGTGTCTAGTTGAAGGTGGCAGATGGGTGGCAGGTGGGTGGGCATGATGGCAAATGTTTTCGAAATTCGGACCAGGTGCCATGGGTAGTATCAACATTTCAAATGTGCAGCACGGCGATAAATGAAGTGGTTTTATTTAGGAAATGTATATTGAATGTTGAATGTTTATATTAGGAAAAATCCTGATGGATGTGTTTAATTGGTTTGAAACAACATTTGTGCTTTGAAGTAAACAAAAATCTTTTTTTGGTAATTTCTACAGCATCCCTATATTTTAAACTATTAAAACAAAGTGAAAAGCAGACAACAACAGAGTGAAAAGCAAGTCCCCCCAACCTCTAAGCTCAAGTTCGAGAGCCATATCATACGACTGCGATCGACTTTTTGTATGATTTGGCATATTTAATCGATTTCAACAACCTATAAAAGTATGATCAAATAAAAAAAGCCACGAAGATTATTCTTTCCAACACGATCTCCATCCTTTTCTCTATTCGACGGATAGTCTTCTTTTTTAAAATCGGGCGCAGATTCAATTTTCAATGCATTTGCCACACAATGCAGTGCCGCAGCTTATCGGCATAAACTTAGCGGGAAGGCTGTTGCGCTACATGTTGATCGCTAAACTCAACTAAATGATCCCTTTTGGAATGCGTTCGCAAACTAAACCAGCTAACGTTGGGTTAGTCAGTATGCGACTAATGCCAATGCCAATTGTGGGATGATTTAACATTTATTCACAGCTCAGGGCTGTTTCGCAAAAATGCATAACTGTCAATATTTAAACGCTATGCGATGCTTTGAACGCCGAACGCATCAAACAATTTCACAGGAATATTTGCGCTCTAGCCGTGTGCTTTCCATGAAGAATCTTTTTTTTTTATTTATAGTATGACGGTCGTAGAGACCGTATTAGAAGAATGAAGAATCCATGAAGAATCTATTTTACTGAATATTGGCATTTTATTTAATCGCTTATCGAAATTGATATGTAATTTTTGTTCAAACGAATAAACAAGTATGATGGGATTTTATTTTTAATTTTTCAAAACATGTTCCCTCATTGGTCGATGGATTAATCGATACTTTGGAGTGAATGGTAGTTTAGATGGTGTGAAACGTGCTGATTGTCAACTGCTGTTGAGAAAAAATGCAGCGTGATGTCGTTCAACCGAATGAGAAAATCCCATTACGTATTATTACAAGCACTTACAGACCAAAACTGATCGTAATAAATAATGCTACCTAGTTCGTGAAACGCTTCACATGGTTCAGATAAGAGGCCGTCATTGTTCCAAGTCCCCCTTCTTTTCGTTCGTCCACTTTAAGTAAGAATATGATTCAATCGTGTGGTGTCCACACTATAATAGCTTAATCTTAAAAAGCATGGTAAAATGCTTTTAAGTTAGACTTCACTTATAGTTCATACTGCATTAAAGATACGAGATTTCTATAAACTCTTAAGCATAGTTGTAATGACTCACTGTTATCAATGACTTGCAGCATATTCGTTAGGCGACTACAAAAGCTCAGTAACGCATTTAAAAATATGCTTTTATCTTTGATTACATCTAGCTTGTTAGCTAGCTTGGAAATCTAAGACCATAACATTTTTTTAACTTTAGTTGTTGCGTGGGTCCTTTGAAGATCATGAACTTCAATTTAAAACAATCTAATTCACGGTTACGTATTCCCATGTCCTGTGCGGAAGTAGGATTTTTTCACCATAAAATGCTATTTGATATTCAGGTCCTATTTACATACTATACATGGTATGTCGTGACTGTTTTAAAACCAATCTCAAGACAACAGGACGCTGCATATCTCGTCTAAATCTGCCTTACCTGTAGTGCACTAGCTGCAGCACGGAAGACCGGAACCCACACACTAGAGGCAGGCCCGGTTCCAGAACGGGTCCTCGACGGACCAGCACCAGAACTAATACTAAAATTCCTCACCAGTCTCGGTCTCGTGTTGCGCCGAAAGCAATTGCACCGGCGACGGCTGACGGCTTTGATGTTGGTGACTTTAGTTTTGCCGGTGCTAGAACGACGCCAACCAAAATGAAGTACGACACCGGTAGCATAGTTCCCGTGCGCTCGCCTTCGTCGCGCGGGTTGTACTCAGCAAAATTCAATTTTAAAAGCATTTTTTCTCCGAACTGTCGCACGATGGGTCGAGCGGCGAGTGCGCTGAACCGGTGCAACGGATAGAAGTTGCTTCGTTTTTGTTCGAAAGTTTCGTCCATCATCCACAACATCATTGTTGTATCGTTGGGTATAATGAACTAGTGCACCCTCATACACACACGCGCACGCTTGGTTCGCATAATCTGTGAAGTGAATCGCATCCGTTGTGCCCTCATTCCGGGTGTTTCGAGTGAAGAGCAAAACAACTTCTCATCGTCCGTACTCACGCGCTTTCAATTACATTTCGAAAACTTGCTCTACTCCTTCGCATTCGCTACCGTCACCTGTGGTTAAGATCGCTCTTACAAGTTGTATTGAAATGGGTTCTGCGCCGCTACAGTTGAGGTGAAAAACAGTCCCGCCACGGGTAAAGCGTTTCTTCTTGTATTTTCAATTTCATCCCTTTTCAAAAAACTTGAAGCTGCTGTTGCAAAGTTTTCCGGACTCTCTGTGGCAATTACCGGCGAAAGGGTTGCACTCATAAGCGTTTACCCTGGCAGTTCTGCAGCTGCACCTGACGCAACCCTCAAGAGGACAGATTAAGGACGCTTCCCTTTCGTCCAGGTACTGCAGACGAAGCCGGTATCGGTGGTTCGTAATTGCTTGCCAAACCGAACAACAGCGTCAGAGAGAGAGAGAGAGAGTGAAAAAAAACGTCGCAATACTACACCACACCAGCCAAGTGGAGTGCGGGAATAAACAAACAAGTTAACAAAGGCAACATACAAACTTTTCTACGGAAAGGAAGCAAGCAAGTCAGGCACACGTAGACACACTCGGTAATGAAATATCCTTAATTACAGCACCAATTCATACAAACACTCAGCCGCCGGCTCCCGGGGAAGGAAAAGTTGCATCTTTTCTTGCGGTACCGGCTGTCCGTACATGTCTGCACTAGTCTGGTGCCATCGTACGCGTAAGGACTCGTTGTTCATAACGAAATGAAAACTTTCCTGGGTCTCATCGCTCATTTCTTTCGCTATTTTTGCTGTGCCTTCTATCAAACACGCCGCCCCGTGTTGTACCGTTTCGCTGGTGCCACTTTTCGTTCGCTTGTACATTGGCTTTGGCGGCCTTTGTTTCATTGCAAAATTGTATCGTAGGCATGATGAAAAACAGATTCAGATGAATCGCATTTTGCATGTTACTAAAAGACAACAATATTGCAAAAAAGTTTTGTTCAAAGTTCAAAAGTTCATATAAACAAAGGAGAATTCAATTTCCACTGATTCAATTTCAATTGAAAACAACCAGTTTCCTAGCGTTAGTTCAAAAGTTCATATAAACAAAGGAGAATTCAATTTCCACTGATTCAATTTCAATTGAAAACAACCAGTTTCCTAGCGTTGTTACTAATATTGCAAGAGACGAATCGTTCTACAGAGATCAACAACGCGAAGAGCATCATCAGTTATTGATCAAATTGATCAGCCTAAACCGTTTTCCGGTTCGGCATGCGCTACTACAAGCGCATTGAGTGAGTGTGCTATCGTGTATAATGATATATATGTATCGAATATTCTATTTTACTCTTAATTTGTATGTTCAATTAACGATTTCAGCGATAAAGAAGAACAAAAAATCGTGAATAGTCAATCTTTATTAAATAGAGGCGCCTGGTAGTTTTCGATATTATACTGGCTGAGTACTTTACCGTCAATTTAGATGAATTACTTAATCTCTGCATATTATATAGACTTTAACCACTTTGATGGACAATCAGATTTAAGAAAAGACAAACATTTAACCATTTTGCTGTTTGCATTTATCAAAAAACATATACATATATCAGATATGTCATCTTAAAAAACATGAACCATCGAAAGCTTATTTCATGCTCAAAGCATGCTTCGAATTGTAAAAGTCACCTTAATACACTTAACATTCAAAGTTGCAAAACCGTTCCATAATAACGTCCTTATCCATTTTTTTACACAAAAAAAACTTTCTAATGGAGACGCCTGGTAGTCGATCATGCACAGCTGGCTGCGTACTGCACACTCCATTCCTAGAATCATCAGTTGCAGCAAGAGTAAAGTCAAAACTTGCACACAAAACTTATCGCTGGTCCCCGCGGTAATCAGCTTCGCTCAACTCTTATTTTAATCAACCGAATACCGTCCACCCAACCCAACCACCGGCAGTTGTGACAGCAGCCCAAAAATTAACCCGTTCCCACCAGCAAGAGTCCGTTCAATCGGATCCGTTGCAAAACTTTCCACCCGCATCCGGCCCGTCTCCGTCCACCGTTACTCGACAATTTGTCTGCATTCCGGAAATCAGTTTCTCATGACAAAGTTGTGTGCGTTTTTTTTTTGTGTGTTGGTGTTACGCCAAACTACCGGAAACCAGCAGAGACAGCGCTGCTCGATTGCCTGCCGCTCCACTGACAGCGTTTCCAGTTTCATTGCTCATTTTCCATTCTCGTCCGGATTGCTAAATCAACCAAATAAGTAAGATTTACATCGACTGGCAGCACGGGCAGTGGAAATTGTATGTTTTTCTTCTTTTTTTTTCTTTTAAACTCCACTGCAACACGATTGACAATCGCTTGCCCAGTATCGCTTTGAATCGACGGCGCGAAGGAAGACAAAAGGAAGCGCCGGAACAGCGGGTTCGAGTTTCACAAATTTTCGGGTCAGTTCATTTCGCATGCCGAACCAGAACCTGACAGGCAAATTTCGACCGCGCCACGGGATACTGAAGCAGCACGCAGGTGGACGCCTGTTTGAGACAGAAACAGAGAAAAAGAGATAGAGAGAGAGAGCGCGCGACGGGAAATAAAATACAACGAATTATAAATGCAACAAAACCGGCAATCAGTCGACCGCAGTGGCAGCCCAGCCGCAGCCTGACAGCCCATCTTACCCCACGGCGAGGAGCGCGAGCAAACGCAAATACTTTATCTCTCACCCGGACGGTGCTTTCTTTTGCGCCCGTCAGTCGGATTCTTTCGCGAAGGGGGGCTGTGCGAGAAAATGCAGCCACGGCTTGCGCTTGCCGAACCGAAACGGCCACGGAGCCGCAGTCCCGAAAACCGCGGAATCGCTCCGTTGCAAATGAGGCGGATTGCGTACGGCCGTGATGGCAAAGTTCGTTCCCGCACTGCACCGCAGCAATTGGATAATTTTTTTCCTCTGACAACTCGCTTGGTGGAAAGCCACGGGGAACACGGATTGTTGTGGATGCTTATCCGGTGGAATGCACAGCACGGCTGACGCTTAATGAGATGCAGTTTTGTCATGCCGGAAATGGGAAGCCATATTTGGTGGTTGCTGCTCGTTGGATTGCGCCCGCCCGATGAGCGTGGCGTAGCAACAAACGATGGGCTGGAGTTGCGAGTAAAACCGCATATTAGCAAGCTTTCTTTCATCCGCTGAAGCGCTGATTGAAGCAACGCAAACCGCGGGGGAGAGGTTTATACCCATTTCGGGCTGTAATACTGCCCAGTGCAGGATGGGGCTGGCTGTGGCACGTTGTCGTTGATTCGGTAGAAGAACTGCGAGACGGTAAGTAAATTATAATCGTACATACAAACAACTTGTAGTCATAAATATAAGTCGTTTGTTGGTTTGCGGGTTACGATGAGCGACAGGCTGTTCCCATCGAAGATCCCACTGGAGCAGATCGGTCTTTATGATTTTGTTTGCTGACATTTATGGTTACTTTATCGCGTTGGTATTACGCAGGAGGACTTTAGCACTGGGACATGGATTTTCGGGATTAGCGGATGAGCACTCAAGTGAACGTTAAATATTTCGGGACGATTTGTAAACGACCGATATATCCGCCTACTTACGTGCAACAAAGTTAGTGAAAGTTTTCTTTAAAAATCCCCAAAACTCGCGGTGCTCAGAAAACAAGGAAAAGAAACAGTAAAAGTAGTTCCGTAGAATGAACCAAACAATCGTAGTAACATTTTCCCCCCTGATTTCCCGACAAACGGAACTCAAACTCCCGGAAATTACTTACTGATACACTTTCGCTTTGAAATTGTTTTCCAAACAGTCAGCCACCTGCCTGCCTGCCTCACCTTCCTTGCGCCTCAAAGCGGTGTGCCCCGTCGAAATTCCACCACACAGAAGCAGTAAAAACAACGTTCCAATTGACCACGGTGTGAACTTTTTTTATGGGACTTTGTGCCACTGTTTGTAGCGTCTTTTATGAGCTCGAGTCGATCGCCAAAAGGGAAGCAAAACAAAACAGAGTAGCATTTTTACTCCTACTAACTGCCCCCCTTCTCCCCCCCCCCCCCCCCCCCCACACACACACACACACACACACACACGAATTCTCGTCGCGCACTCAACTGTCGACCAGTGTTTGATCAAAATTGTGAAAAAAGTCCATAAAAAGAAAACAGAGTAAAAAAAAAGCTTCCCCCTATGTAATGACTTCCCCTATGTGTACGAAAAAAGCAGGGCGAACTACTGGGTACTGGCACTAGCACGAGTTGCAGTGTAGAAGTAATTAGAAAACGACGTCACAGTTCATTGCCGATCCCTGCGCACGATTGTTCGATCCCCTTTGCCAATACGACGAGATGCTTTTCTCCTGCTCTCGCCATCGAACCCCTAATGCAACAGACTTCCTTCATCACACCGGGCACGCTCTATTGTACTAGCCGCGGCGGGTTTTTTTTTTCTTTCGCCCCGTTCGAAATGAACTCCCGCTCAAATTGCAGTTCTTTCGAAAACCGAACCCAACAGCCGTTCGTCGGCGGTTTGTTCCTTCGAACGTCGCTGTGGCTGTGGAGTTTTCCATCAACCAGTAGCACCATTCGGAATGTGGGCGGTGGGCACGCAAAAAAAACCATCCTTCCTTCACCGTGAGATGTAAAACGACTACAGGTGAGCTGGAGCACACTGGCGTCCCGTGTACGTGTCTGTGTGTTTGAGGCACGAACCGCAAAGACGAAACTTTTGACCCGATTTGTGTTTGGAAATGTGGATTTGTTTTTCGCTTTTCCTTTAAATTTGTATCAACCCCGGTGCTGCGAGGCTCAGATTGAAGCTGAGAAAAGCCGAGTGCGTGTATAGCCCGCTTCATTTATTTGGTAGTTTCTCTAGGCCTTGTTGAGAGATCGATCTCGCCACAAAATAAACCAGCGGAAAATATCTAGAACAATACGATAAAAGCTTTCCATAAAGTCTCACATGTCTAGATTGTTAGATGGAATTTGAAATAAATATTGCACGCAGAACTCCGAATACAATCAGTCATAGACACGGACAACCAGAAACACAACCGGCTTGAACAACACATTGCAGGTTGTGATCTTCTAGGAAAATAACGCTTCACGCAACATAAACATGCCTTACTTCATTCGGCGCGCCGTTTCTTTTCACCTTCAGCCCCCTTCAGACACACGGAAATCTGGATACTTTACAGTTGAAAAATAACACCCCATCTCCACTCGGCTCTCTGAACATCCTTGAACCGAGGCAACCCGCTGCGGTACGGTGTATCGACCTGTTGAGCGTTCCCCCCACCGGTCGGAGGGTAGCTGCATCCCAGGGCATGGAAGGAAAGTGCATCGCCAGTGCACGCGTGCACGTACCGGAAAGCAACGCTCACCCGTTGGAAACGCGATTGACAAGCGTGCCTGGGACGGATGCTTACCGGGGTTGTGTAGTAAAGTGCATCCGGACTCGGGGAGTAACAGGTTCCGCGGGCGTGTGTAAAGAGTAGGGCCATACGGTTGCCAACGAACGCGGCATCGGTACCAAGTGGCATAGCGCTAAAACTTTTTCAACTTTGAGCACTATCTGGTTGTTATCAGAACATGATAGCGACGTGAAACTTGAAAGGTAGCTTCGCCTATCTCTCCCCAACATGGACATGCAAAAAAAAGAACAAAAAATAGCATACCCTCGACGAAAATTAGAAAGAAGTAGAAAAAGGCTTGATTTTGGACGCGAACATTTCCGAACACCTGCAAATCGCTCATTTTTTTCAACTTTGCGTGCTTTCTGCTAGTTTTTAAAATGATATACTAATGCCAAATGTTGTCAGGAAGCTTCTTCTACTTCACCACAACTTGGGAATGTAAAAATATCCAAAAAAAGTCGTGCTCGTGGAGAGAATCAGCAAGAAACAAGACAGAGCCTTTATTTTCCGCAAACATTCGATTCCGAACACCTTAAATTTTGTCGAATTATTTCACGACATGGATAGTGATATGGACCTAAACTAAATCATATCACTAGTAGGTGTAATTGTAAAAAGTTGTGTTTAAAACTAAAAAAGATTGTAAAATTAGTGTACAATTAGTGTAAAAAACTAAAAAAGATTGTAAAAAGATGTGTTTTGACAGCTGAT